>JAQIVF010002006.1:0-12126 GCA_034698365.1 Steganacarus magnus | reverse complement strand
ATAATAACGATAATAACGATAATAACGACAATGACAGCAATGAGGAGGCAGTCACTGACACAACACAACCGCAATCGCAGACAACAACCACATCACAATCACTCGCAGATATGGTTGCGGACACAACAACCACAGCAACAAACGCGAACCTGAGTGCGTTAACGCCAGAACAGCAGTCTTACCATCACTCTTATTACTCGTACTACGCTTACCATAATATGCCGCAATTGATGCCTCAATACCATTACTACGTGCCTGTTGTGCCACCAGTTGTTCCAATTATTCCAATACAGCAACAATCATCGCAACCAAATAACGCAAAACTATCAGCAATCGCTGCCAAAGGAGACGCCAATAATGACGAGTACGCGGAGGACGAAGAGGACGACGACGAAGACGAAGACTCGGACCCAACTGTCGCCAAAAAGCCATCGACCAAAGCGTCGAATGTGTTGCCAATTCATTGTAACGAAAAAATGAATTTAAATCCTCTGATCTATACTAATATCCAGCAAAGCCCTTACTTTAAGAATAATTTGTTTCAGTTAAAGACATACCACGAAGTGATAGACGAAATATTTTATAATGTGAAACACTTGGAGCCGTGGGAAAAGGGCTCGAGAAAGGTATGTCTCATTACCTGTACTTATATTATCATTATTAAGTTATATATTTTTATTATTTACCAAATGTTTAAATGTATCAAAGAAAGACGTTTTGAGCAAATTGTCAAATCAAAATCAAATTGAGTTTTGCTTTCTTTGTGGTTAACAATTAAATGATAAATGTAACAAATTTGTATTTTTATTCGATAAAATAATATTTACATACGAGATATTAATAATTTTTTAATTTGATTGACGCATACAGATCGGCGGACAGACAGGGATGTGTGGCTCAGTTCGAGGAGTGGGTGCCGGCGGTATAATATCGACACCATTTTGCATTCTGTACAAACTTTTTACATTAAAATTAACGCGCAAACAAGTGAATGGTTTAATACGTCATCGCGATTCGCCATATATTAGATCACTAGGTTTCATGTATATACGTTTCACGCAACCACCGCAGCACATGTGGCAGTGGTTCGAACCGTTTCTCGAAGACGAAGAAGAGGTGGACCCGAAGGCTGGCGGAGGACAGCCGATGACTATCGGCCAAATGGCTCGCCATATGCTCACAAAACTTGACTGGTTTTCAACGCTGTTTCCTCGAGTTCCTGTTCCAATACAAAAAGATATCGAGTCAAAGCTTAAAGCGAGAGACGCGGAAATGGAGCAGCAAATGCGTAACGAAAGGGGTATCGAAGACGGAGAAGTGGAGGAAGAAGAAGAGGAAGTGGTCGACAAGAGACGCCATAAACATGATAATAGACGCTCAAGTTCTAGAGAGAGGCGTCGTTCTCGCGAGAGAAGAAGATCGCGTTCGCGAGACAAGCGGTCGAGATCTCGGGAAAAGAGATCGCGATCTAACGATAGAAACCGATCTAATAATAGGCGTTCTCGATCTCAATCGCCTCATTCTCATCGTTACAGTCGTGGCGATTATCGTGAGCGTGAGCGCGATCATCACAGACATAGGCATCGATACTAATTTTGTTTCCGTTTTATTTACAGTATGGCTTTCAAACTATTATTACTATTCGAGTATTTCTCCTGTTAGATAATTTGTATTAACATTAAAAAAATGGTAATGAAAAAAATGATTAGAAAAACTAAAAAAACAGTGTTGCGTGAATTATTTTTAATTATTATTATTATTATTTTGTTGCTCTGTTGCGCCAAAATAAAAGTTTGGCGAGCGGTGATTGCTGTCGATGCTGGTATTGGTGGTGATTGTTATCGACGTAATGATTAACTCGCTGCGTGTCGTAACTGTGCATTTGCTCGCCTTCGCTGTTATGCTCGTTATCGTTGTTGTGTTCGTTCTCTTTCATAAAGATCGGTATCTTTTGATAAGTTTGCGTCTGCGGCTGATGTATCGGCACAAAGATCGGTATTTTGTGATAAGCGATTTGTGGTACACTTGTATAATTTAGGAAAAATATATTTTAAGATAAAACTAATGTATTTTGCAAAAATGAATTGCGCGTTCACTTACGGTACTTTGACAATAATTGGATGATGTACTGGTGTTTGCGTGTGATGATTGTGGTGATGATGGTTGCAAGGCATGGGCAGTGGCACTGGAATCGGTACGTACTTTGTTTCCACGCTGTGACCATGGCTTTGACCGCCAATTATGATGATATGACCGCGACGTTTGGCGCACACCACTAAGTAAATGTTGATCACAATTATTGCTCCGATAAATGTCCAATTTTTTTGCATTTCTTTGCCGTTGAAATTAGAAACAAAAACATTTGATTTCTTCTTGAAAAGTACAAATAAATGCGATAAACACTTGTTTAGTCACACCAATATATAGCGATGCTCTACTGGTTTGAAAGTCGCATTTTACTCAAGTATTGTTTTATTTATACCTCATAAAAGTGACTTACGTTTTACTAATCGTGCATAAATTAGGACACCATTAATAAGTCGATCATTGGGTGTGCGAAGTGTAGAAAAAACTGTAACGATCTATTGCTTCTTCGATGATAAATACAGTTTTGAAAAATGCTATTTTTCTTATCGCACTTAAATAGTAATGCCAGTCGAAGCGCATCGCGTTTTTATAGCGATTAGAAATTATTCAAAAAGTTTTTTGAGCTTAATTTTTCTTTTATTGATGAAATGCAGCATTCGATGGAGCGGAAAATATAAGCAAAAGGTTGGCCATTAACTGTTTCGGATAACGCTTATGAGCTCGTTTTGGTGTTAACACTAAACCGCAGTGTAAAGAGATTTACTCTCTATTCGATTCAGTTTTCTAATCGTTTCAGTTCATTCGTTACAGGTTTATCAGAATTGTTTCCATTTATTTATTTATTTATTTTTCACTTGAAAGTTATATTTATTTAATCATACATTTCTTTTCAAAAAGCAATATCGAATTAAAAAAAATTACAAAATTTTTTTTTAGAAAATTGTTGATGTCTTTGTTATGTGATTATATAGTAAGCCTGAGGCAAAACAGTAATGCTTTTCAAATTCTACCATCAATTATATAATTTTATCCATTAAAAAGTAATAATTATACAATTTTAGGGTCTCTTAACTAATTTAATAGATATTTGTGTCGTAAAATCAATTTTTCTGTGTCATAACATTAATAATAGTATCACTGATTAACTTATCATTTACATTGTCGTAAAAAATGATTATATGATATATCTGCTCAATAATTATATTTATAGTTATTTAATTTTCCTTATATACTAATACGTTATAGATGTTGACATAAGTTCTGATATTTAATGGATTTTATGATTAAATTAATTTCTGTAAATATATACATGATTCTGAGATTTTATATACGGTATGATAGAAAAAGTTTTTGCTCCAAATTTTTTCATTGAAACAATTTTCTAATAAATAACATATACAGAAATGAAACGAAATAAAATAAAATAAATCCACGATTAATTGAAATCCTAATCGAATTACTCGGTTGGGTAGATAATAGTTGGGTAGTATCTGTGAAAACAGTAGTTTCTGTATCTATATCTGTGAATACTATTCTATCTTCTAAACCGATAAGAATCGGTGAATACTTTTTAACATAATCGGAGAACACGTCAAAGTCTTTATCGCCGGCAGAAATGAAATCTACGGGCACTAACATATCATAACCATCTCCTCCCTGAGCAATATAATCACTTAATAATACGCCATATGTTTTGTTAAGCATAAGGTCTTCATATCGCGGTGTCGCGCATTCACCGCATCTCACACGAACACTTAGAACTCGGTTTCCGACTTCTCTTTTAATATTATAGGTTACCCGTAGTCCAGAAACTTGTAAAAATCTTCCCGAATCCAAGACCGACACACTGTGCTCCAAAACTTTCCAAAGCAACGAACCATTTATCTTAACAAATCCAATCTGATTACCGAAAGCCGTAACAGACATAATCGTTTCTGTTGTAATATTTCCGACACTTATTCCGGATCTGATGCCACCGCCGTTCATAAGAGCGATCGGATTCGATGTCCAACTAATCTTTTGCTGTCGCACGAGATCAATATAATAATATACTAAAGAATCGGCGATAAGATTTCCAAGGTTACACTCTTCGTTTCTGCAGTTGCTATTCAAGAGTTCCACTCGAGTGGCGCCTATAACTTCACCAAACCTTTCTTTAATAATTGCATCAATTGCTTGAACTTCGGCAAGTGTTTCATTATCTAAAAACATTAATGCGAACTTTTACGAAAGCACTAAACATTGAATTAAATGAATAGAATCGAATTGGTTGGTTACCTTCAGCAATACTACTATTTAATAAGATTGGTTGCCCAGTGTATGATACAATTTTGCCGTCATTGTCAAAATTAAGATCAAGTTTTCCCAAATACTTGCCATAAGCGAAAGCCTGCACTACTAGTGTTGTGCTATTAGTGTCTGCGTGATCGAACACAACTGGATATGTGTCTACAGGCTGATCATTAGATGGTGGTGTGCCGGTGTACAAAAAACTGTGCGAATGTCCTCCAACCACAACATCGAGATCTGGTATTTTGCTGGCAATTTCTTTATCTTTTTCGAGACCGGAATGTCCGACAGCTATAAAAATGTTAAGATCTGTGTATTGACGTTTCAATTCTTCAATCTCACGCTGAATGCTCTCGATTTCGTCGTTAAATATCAAAGTACTTCCCGGTCTCGATAAGAATGTGGTTTCTGGCGTTATATAACCTATTATTCCTATTTTTCTTTCATTCAACGTAACGACCATTGATTTGTTAATATAATCTCTGAGCCGCGGTTCACCGGTAGCGTTGATATTTGCAGCCAAAATTGGCAAATTATCGCTCGGGTTATTAATATCTGTCACATTTCTTACGAATGGCACTAAACCTTCAACGCCGTCATCAAATTCATGATTTCCTAAAGCCATCATATCGTGTTTCATTAGTTTGACAAACTTGGCAACTCCTTCCCATTTCAGAAACGTATACCAAACCGTTCCCTGATAGTGATCGCCAGCGTTTAGGAATAACACTGAACCGTTATTCTCGTTTCGTATTTGTTTTACCTTTAAGTAGATTAAAACGTCAAGATAAACACTTAAATTAAATTAAAAGTAAGAAGACTTACCATCGACACAGTTCTGGCAACGCCGCCAAAGCACACTTCTTCGCCGATCTTACACGGAGAGCTATTAATATTTACAGGAGCGAAGTGTGTGTGAAAATCATTGTTGTGCACTATTGTTAAATTAAATCCCGCACAAAATTTTATGTATTGCTGCGGACATAGCAAAAAAATTGCCCATAAACTTAAATTTTGCCTCAAAACTTTAAATAACATGTTTTAACGGTTTATCACTTTCTAAAAAACTTAAATATTGTGTACTGAGAAAAAGTTATAAATGAAATAACTTTTGTTAGTAATTTTATTTTACTTTTATTAAGTGAACACAAATATTTTTTATTAGCTCAGGTGTCATAAAAGTAAGCAAATCACATAAAATTTTGATTTGCTCGCTGCTGTTGCTATAAATTCTATTCTTACACTTCGAATATATTTATAATAAAAATTTTTATACACTGAAATTTACTAATTATTATCACGAGAGGGAAGAAAAAAAAGGTGATAATATAATAAGTGTCTCAGATATACCGCACAGCAACTAATAAAAGTGGTATTATTTTACACTTCGAACACTTTGTTTTTTAACACAATTAAAAGTAAAACGATATGGCATTGGTGTCAGGTGTGACACGGAATTAATTGAAATATTAATAATAATAATGCTTAATAAGATCTTTTTTGTTTTAAGTAAAGACAATGAATGAAAAAAATTTGTTGTAAATAATCCCTAAATATGTTTTCAAAAGTGAAATACAGTAATGCTAACAATAATTTGTTATGCATTAATTTTTTTTGCAAGTATTACTTCATTTGTTATTTAAAGTGTTAATTTACATAATTATTGCTAATTTATACTTTTCTTTTTAAATTTACACTCACTTATCGATAAGTCCGTAACAAATAGTTCCTATTATTCTTATGCAATTTTGACTGTATTAACGCAATTTTCAGTGTAATTAAACAACTAATACTGCACTTTGCTCTCATATTAATATAATGGTTTATGCATTTCTCTCTGACTTTTCCAAGAACGAGTAAAATATTTTTATTCAAATATAGAAATATAAAAATTACAATTAAAAGATAACAATACAGTGATATCTAAAAAATTCATTTATCTAAACACTTTTAATACTAATTTGTGCACACTTTATACCTATTTTTAACACCTGTATTCTACAGCAGCTGTGGTTGTAGTTCAAACCGTTTAGAAACTATAAACATTATAAAACAATTTTATTTGTTTATAAAAAAATAAAAGCGTCGATAACGGGTGTCTTAAAATAAAATTTTTTTACTCTTTTTTTTAAATTTAAATATTAATCTCATTTTAAGAGACATTGCGATACCAGTGATTCGTTATGTAAGAAACGTTTACTCGTTAGAGCGGTCTAATTATATTACCACATGGTTGAGCGATTAAAGGTGCTGCTGCTCTGCTCTGCTCTGCTCATGCAACAAAAAATTAGATCAGTACAGATGTCTCACTCGAGTTTTTCGTAAAATACTTTTTCTCACACATACTTTTGCGTGAAACCAAAACACAATTCATAGAGCAGTTTAGTTATAAACGGGGTTTAAAGTTTCTAAACCGACAGACCATTCTATTTTCTGTACGTGTGATCGTTGATGATTTTACATCTGCTTTATCTGTGCGATCATCAAAAACAGATTCGTGCCAAGAATATTATTCGCGTGTTTTGCTTTCATAGTTGTAGACTACATTTACAAAAGTATTTATACGCAAAAACAAACCCAAATACTATAATATTCAAAACCACCTCAAGTCACACACACGTGCAAAAGTCATTAAACATTAAAAACCGCACAGTGAATAGCAAACATGGTATTATTCCAGGTTTTCTGTTTTTTACTAATGCGAAACATATATCCAGAAATTCGCTTATAATTTAGATCCCATTTATTTATTTTTTGTAAATTAAAACTTATATGAAAAAAAGTTATGTGAGGGGATTAACAAACTAGAGGTTTAAAATTAAATCTAACGACTAATCTTTTATCCCATAAATAAATCAAACAAATACTTGTTCGATGTTACAAATTATTTAAATTTAATTTTCGCAAAAAAATCATACATAATATACTGCAAAACTGATTATTCAATTAAAAAATTACTTTTCATAAAACCATTTGTTTGCTGAACAAACGAAATATATTTTTCATGCAAAACAAATACTGATATATTTAATTGTTAAAAAATTTTTTTACTGCTTTCATTGTGCGGACTGTGAACTAACTATATTGTTCACAAATAGCAAAAAAAACGTATCTGTACTGTACTCCTATTGGAAACTATAGTAAATATTGATATTTACATTTATGTGCACTTAAGCTTATAATGCAAGTTATGTCATCTCTCTATATATATCTCTCTCTATTGACAACTATAGAGTATTTTCATATGCAATTTTGCGTTTGCAACTGAGCAAACATTTAAAATCATGTGTGGACTGTTAGCAATGCATTTTGCTTCTTCAGGCAAATTACGGATCAAATTTGCGGATCAAATAAATGTTTAGTTTTACGATAAAAGATTGAAAAACCGCTCTTTCGAGCCGATTTCGATGCGTAAAAATCAGTGTTTAGAGAAATGTCTTAACGGAATAGCAATTTTTAGTCCGAATATATATATATATACCTATCCATCACATATTGTCACTGTTAGCGATATATTGTGCTGCAAATAAAAAAGGGGGAGAATGTGAACAGCAGTGTAGCCTTTATTGAACAATAGGATGCAATCAGCGCTCAGCGCTGTATATCACACAAAGACGTAAACGTCATCAAACTAGTAATTTTGCAGTGCTATCTGCTCTTTATTTCGCGTTTTTTTTATTTATAACACACAGAATACCCCGAAATAGACACTATTTTCTATGGTTTAAAAAGATGTTGTCATGAATTTTGATAAATTGCGAAGATTAGCATTGCATCAAATGCTGTGGCATTGCTTTTACGCAAATGAAAAGCTTGCATCGCAATGAAAAGAAAAACTGCACTGCACTCTCTTTTTTTAGTTGCCTCTCTCTCTCTCTCTCTCTCTCTTTCTATTGGGAAAAAGGTGTGCGAGTTTAATGAATAAAGAAACTGTTTTGCATTTTTCATTTATTGATTGCTTTGCCTGATTTCGGAGATGAGATGAGAAACTTTTTTCTCATTAGTTTAACGCTGCATAAACACATGTTTTATTTAAATTAAATTTTTATAGAGAAAAAAAGATCAAATAAAAAAAATTTTCTTAACTAAAATAAATTAAAGATCAAAATACGATATGAGCTGTCGAAAAACTTTTTTCAAGCCTTTAATTATTTCTGTCATATAGTTATATATAGTAAACGATATGACATATTTTTGATGACGCGAAGAGAAGCTGCGAAAAACATTTCAGTAGTATTAATATCACTTATCTTTTAAACAGTTTTTAAGAAATTCTAATATTCTAAATATTGAGATGTGTCTCTAAATAAAAGGGATAAAATAAATCACCAAAATATAAATAATGTGTTGATTTAAATGGACGAAAAATAACAAAAAAAAGAAAAGAAATTTTTTCGTTAACTATGATGCGTGAGTGTGAGTATGCAGGTTAATGTTTTGTAAGCTACTCTTCTGCTATGAGACCAGATATTGAGAGACCTGCTTCATCAAACAGGAAACACTGATTAACGTTTTATTTTTTTTCGCAAATGATTAGAAAAGTGCGTTCACCGTAACAATGCCTTTGAATGGCTGAATAAAACTTTTGCGTTTAATTGATTTTTGCACGCAATTCACACCATTTACATTGCGAAAAGGTATTGGTCACAACCTTGGGCTTAAACGATTCTGTGTAAGAGATTTGTGTGTAACCATTCAAGTTCAACTTATAGTGTGAATAACGCGCTGAAAGCTTGTTGTTATTACTTAATTCAATTATTTGAATCCAATATAGTTAACTCGATAAATGAAAAATATAGATTAAATTTAATTTTAAATAAAGTTCAAAATCAAATCAAGTTCATGGTTAATACCATTATTAAGCAATTAATGCTAATTAATTTTTGTTAATTTCTAATTGACTGTCAATCGAGTGTCGAAGCGAATATAAGTATTTTATAATCAATTGTAAAGTTATAATTATATATCATTTCTTTATTCAATGATTAATATTAAATCTAAATTTGTAATCAAAGAAAATTCTCAAATAGAAACCAATCACGCTTTTTTCCTCTGATTTTAATTGCTTTTTTTTTAAAATATTTATCTTTGGTAGCAATTAGTATTTTTATTAGAAAATTTATTAATTTCGTTTCAAAAATTGTAAAATATTTCAGCAAGTGTTCAATTTTATGGGTAGTTTTTTTTGAAAATAGAGCTTGAATTCGTGTAAATGATAGGCTCGTGAAAACTTTTGATTATGCGATCATAAAGTCTTGTAAAACTAACCCAAACTAAACTTATTTTTAACCGTTCACGCAACAAAAAAGTTGTGATACGAATAACAAACGCAATGACTAACAAATTAAATAATAATTTTCTCATCAATCATTCGCTGTGTTGTCGTTTTTTAAAAAACACTGCCAGATATAAACTTATCAGTTATGACGATATAATTGCTGAGAGAGAGAGAGAGAGAGTTGATTAAACTGTATTTATTTTTATATTAAACGCGTATGTCATGATTCAACACACGATACAAATTAATTATCCGACACAAAACTCAGCGGAAAAAAAACTTTTTTCTAAGTTTCGTTCTATGAATGCGTTCTAATAGCACAAAATTTTATTAAAATAATTAATTAACAAATTGAGATATTACTATAGAAACTGCTTTACGCTTGATTTACTTTTATGTTAATCAACTTTTTTTTCTATCATAACACTTTACTGTTATTACTGTTTTCAATGAGAGCTCATATTTGAATTATGAATTATATAAATTTTTCTCAATAAAAAAAATATTTAGATATAATTTTATTACTATCACAAATTATGATATCTAACTGTTATGTGTTCGACTGTATGTGTTCGACTGTATGTGTTCGGTGAGTTTAATATAAAAATCTATTAATTAATTTATTAATTACTTAATTAAACCAAAAAAAAAACATTTAATCTATGAAATTTAATTCGTTAATGGCATTAGAAATTAATAACAGGTTAGGCTTTATGTTTTGCCGGTAAGTAGTATTTAGGGGGACATATCAGATCAAATTTCAAGTTTCTTTGAGTTTACGAAAATCGTATTCAATACTTTAAAGCTGTGTCTTACCTCTTAATATAATTGAGAAGAAAATCAAAAATGTATTTGGGATCTATATATTAAAAAAGAAACATTAAATAAAAAAAAGAGAATAGAAGAAGAGTGACAACTAAATCCTTTAATACAGTATTTGAACTTATATTTCCGAATAAAGTTATATACGTTTTATGGCGAAATAACGCTTAATAATAACAAAATATTTTATCGTGAAGAATGTTATATAGCATTTTAGAGAATATATGGGCATTAAAAAAATAGTGAAAAAAATGTTTGATGGTTTTCATGGCATACTTTTTTGTACTCAATCCAAAAAACTAGTATTTATGGTCCGTATCTGTATTGGACATTATAGGATCGAGCATTTATAATGTGGAACATGACAATATTTTTCTCTCTCTCTCTATCTCAACCTTTCCTTCTTATATATATCTATATAATGTGAAGTTAACTTGAATTCTCTCGCTCGCTCTCTCTCTCCCTCTCCCTCCAAATACTCGCACACAAACTCGCTCTTAATGTTTGTCTGTCTACTTGCAAACTCGCTGAGCAGAAGAGATGTATTAAGCAAAAACCGGATAAAAAACTACTTTTTTGCAACAATTCGTGTAAATGACCTGTGCGTTGCATTGCATTGGTTGCGTAGCGTTGCATTGCTGCGCTTTCTGGGACTAAAAATCGATAGCTTATATTTTTTCTGTTGTTGTTGATTTGTGCGATCAAATACACATACAATCGTATCACAATCATACTCTAATATTAGTAACTTATTTGTATATATCGCTGCTGTATATGTATCTCATATTTTTATGTCGAGTTATGTCTTGTTATCCGAAGTGTTCTAAAACTAAATTTTAAAAAATTGGCATTGAAAAATTGAACGCATTAAATAACTTATTAAAAATTTAGACTATTTTTAATTGAACGCTTTTTTAGTTATAAATACAATGACAGTATTTCATCAAATTTATAGAAGTCATAGAAAGTATTTCTATCTTTTGTTTGCTTACATTTTAACATAATTTTACCTTAATTTAAAAAAATTTAATATACTAACTTAATAATAAACTAGAGAAGAGTTTTAAATTAATTTTTATGGAATATTTTATAGAATTATTTAAGAATAGAATGTCAACAATAGTACATATCATAATCCATAATAATTTTATTGTGAAAATAGAAATGAACTTTTTCACCAAAAGTGTATAAATAGATACATTTCAAAGCATAATTTATTATTGATGAAAGTTGAGTTTATATATGCGAGCGACGAATATACTAATAATATTTCAATACATCAGCAAAAATAGAATTTTCGCATTTGTGAGCAAAAAATAATTATATTTCGTTTTTCTGAAATTATAGTTATAAACCATCAAAAAATAAAATACTTGAATTTTCGGTAAATTGTCAACAGTTTAGTGTTTAATATTTTTTTCTTGAATCTTTAGCGCATCTCTCTTTTTTTTTGTATTTTATGCAAAAATTCAGTTTTTAAATAAATATTTTACAATTAAGAAAATTTTTAATAAAAGAATATATAATTTAATTTATTTAATTACAGTATTTAGTTATTTTTAACCGAAATTCTCACTGTTCGCTAACTTAATTAGTATCATAAAAATTCATAACTGAATGACCGTTTGTATAATGACATACAGTCTAAT
>JAQIVF010002005.1:0-12126 GCA_034698365.1 Steganacarus magnus | reverse complement strand
AAAAATATTAGAAAATAAGCATATTATCGGTTAAATCTAAACTAAATATTCTCAAAAAAGCTTAAGGTATTTTATTTGACGCAAAATATATTTAAAAATTAATAAACTAATTGTTAAGTGTGCAGATTTATTTCACTTAAATCTGAGTGAGGTAAATCTCATGGAAAAATTTAGCTAAAATTTTGTTCACTAGTTCTCTAGAAGTTGGGGTAATTCAGTTCGGAAATTAAAAATTTTTTATTAGTGATTAAAAAATGATATTAATGAAAATTTAACCTAGTTTGTTAAAAATTTGTGTGAAAATTTCTAACGATTTTTTCAAACGAATTTGACATTTTTAACTAACGATTGATAAACGATTCGGCACCCGTTTTTCTAACGATTTTCAAAGCCCGAATCATAACTTTACACAATTTTTTTAAGTTGACGGTAAAGCAAATTTTTGTGGCGAATCGCTATTAATCTTAAACTTCAAAAGGTTTATTATGGTTGCGAAACAATTTACTTTCTATAACTAAATAATCAAATAGCAATCATAGCTATGTTTTAGGAAACTATGAACACCATTATCATTATCAAAACTTAGTTTTAATAAAGCGATTGGTTTAAAATAATTCAACAGTTACTAATAAATTAAGAAACTATTTTACAGTACTAAAAAAACATGGGGTGATAACAGTTTTCAAGAACAAACTGTAACGAAATCAAAGTAAAAATATTTTTCTTACTTTCAGCATCGGTGGCATCAGTTTCAAGCAATTACTCCAATGTGCGCACATTTATCCAATAAATTAATAAAATTGGCACAAATAATAATCATCATCGTATTTGAGTGAAAATATCACAACAATACAGTTTCATAACTAATATCCTCACACACAATAAAAATCCCATTCCTGGCAATTATTTTCAATGTAAGTGTTAAAAGGAAAAAACATCGCGTTAAGTGGTTTTTCATATTAGCATTAGCAGGACAATTGTCTAAAATTTGCATGCCATCACAAATAAATACTATATACCGTAATTGTGTTGAACAGAAAAGGCGCAAAAAAACTTATTATTGTTTTAACGCACCGCTACTGTCACAGAAGCATCCGTTGATCATATCGAGAGCATATTGATAACGCTAACACATGCCTCATTGTGTGTTACCTGACGAACTTAACACACTATTATTTTTTTATGCTGCAATACATAGTTTTTATACTTTTTCACGTTCGTTGCGTAAGGCATGTGTTTGGACTTATTATTGAAGCACTCAACGGTCAAATTTATAAAGTGGTTTTTCTAGACAGTGTGGCACCGTTTTGTTTGTGGCTCTAATTTTGTCCCGAAAATAGGTAAATTTCTAATATTTTTGCTAATTTAATTTTTTATTAAATAAATTTTTAATAAAATAATTTATTACATAACAATAGACAAATTTAAATTGGATGATTATTTAAAAGAAATTCTTTTGACTTTGATTAAATAGAAATTTAACTAAATTCTAACAATATCCGAGTTATGCAATTTGCATGTCCTAAAACATTGAAAAGCATAATTTGGTGCTTAAATAAATTTCATGCACAGAGGTTTACCGGTATCGTTTATTTATTAAATCTGACCTGAGTTACAGTTTAAAAATTAAACGCGCCGGTGTTGGCAAAGGTGAGATAAAAATTGAACAGTGGAAACCTTTACTTATTAGTATGTATGCTCAATAGGATTAACGGCTGCTCCTGTTATTACTAACCAAATGAATGTCAAACAAAACAAACGATTAACTAATAGCAACCGTTTTCACTATTATTAGAATTAAAACAGTGTATAGCTATGACAACCAGTGTGTGTGCAGTTTTAAATTTATAAGTTTTTCTTATATAGACGCATACAAAATAACTTATCTTTAAGTTACTCAACCACATAGCAATCGCTAGGTTAGTGATAAACATTAGTCAAAATTTAAAATCAAACCGTAACTCTTAACTTAAAATGTCGAAAATAGTTTAACTTTAATCTCTTAATTATTTATATGTTTCTAATCTAACGGGTTAACCACCGGTAAGGGCCTATATTTAACATTTTTGCATAATTCTGGAGAAAATTTTTTTAACTTTTTTTGATGTAGTGATTAATTTTAAAATATTATTAAAAAAACAACACAAACAGCAGAAATTTGGCATACTTTTAAAAACTTTAAACTTTTAATTATCTTATTAACTTATCTCGAAATGAATTTCTGGCAGTCAATAATTGCAATGATGAAAGTTGAAGAATTTTGTGTACTGCAAGATTATGATCAGTGCAAATAATTAAAATACTTACGGTTAGTGTTTGCGTGTTGTTAAGTGCAAAATACTCTGTTCTGTTTTAGCAGTACTTGTTTATTTTAATTAGAGAGAGAATAATGCTAATCGAAACATTTGCAAAGTCCTAAAAGTTTCGTAAGACAAAATTAATTACTGCCGGAAAATCACGAAAAGGGGAAAATTAAATTAAAACAATTAAATGGTTTATTAGTTGTTTTGAAAAAATATTGAAACTTTAATCTTTTATAATAAAAACGCTAAATTTAAATTTTTAGCAAATTAACGTTTGAGAATTAACTTCAACTTAATATTAAAATTTTCAAGTGAAAACTCTCGCCTCTATAGTCTTGGGATTAGATTCGAAAAAATTTCACAAATTAAAATAAGATACGGTACAAGAAGTTGATTAACTTGTGAGAGATTTGTTACATTGAAACCATTGCCAGAACTTACACATAATACCTTCATCTGTAACAAAATTGAAATGAATGTATTTATATTAAGAAAATTTATCTTCTGGAAAATTTACCATAAACAGACCTCAAGGAAAGGGAGATTTATCCTACAGAAGGATCGGGAGACTACAATCATTTGTGCATCTCTACACGACTACAAAAAAATGCTAACTTGAAATCCAACATTGAATAATTTGTGAACGCTGTTCAAGTACGCGACAGTAATTAAATTTTATTAGAACCCTATTAATACTATCTTGCCTTCAAAAGTATAAATATATAAAATAGTTGATAAGAAGTCCCAAATACTAACTGAGTCTAAAGTTTCAATAGCAAACTCGAAATTGAAATTATAAACAAACTATGATAGCAAAAAAAAAACTTTTTAAAAAAACTATTTTACTTTCTTTTATTTGATGCTCTATTTAGTTACTATGCGTTTAACAACTGTTCGGATGTTTTATTTATTTATACTTTCAGATTTGAGATCATAGTTCAATGCTTACAGATCTTACATACGATTTTTACACGCAATTCTTAAGAGGTTTGTCAGTTCGCCAAATTTTTTAGCAGAATATTGTGAGTGTGTGTGTGTGTGAACGCATTCAATTGAGATCTTATCAGAGCTCCTAATTTATGAATGCTTATGACTCTCTCCGGGAAGAGTTGTGCAACTTTTTTATCACCACAAATGTTATTTCTAGCAGATTGTTGACTAAAACTATTTAACAGAAAATCGGGAAAACATTAAGTAGTAAAACGAAATTTATTAACAGGTCTGGCGATTAAATTTCATTTGCATATTTATGCAAAAAATAGCTTCAAATACCAGCTATTTTTAGTGCCACAGTTACACGCTTTGTAGGCGATATTTTTACTATAATTACGTCAAATGTAATATTTTAATCAGTGACTAATTAATTATGTACAACAGCGAAATAAAACGATAGGATTTATCGGGAAACAGTAAAAAGCGGACAAGAAAATAATTAAAATAAAAATTAAATAATAATTATTTATACAAAGAAATTTTTTTGTGTTATGGCATAATAAAAACTAAATATAATGTATAATTAGGTTATAGACTAGGATTACAAATATAATTCTAATCAAATGAGTAAAAATAAGTATTTCGAATCATTCAAATTAAGTATAAGTAGAAAATATTACATATATATTTATATAATATATAAGTTATATATAATAATAATAATGATGCAAATCAAAAATCAAATTAAAATTGTGCTATACTTTTTAAAACTTTTTTTTTCATTTATAATAATAATAATAATAATTGGTTGTACTCTTCATTTTCAGTAATTATTCTCTGTTTGGTTGTTTGTTTGTAATGACACAAAATAAAGTCTGCATTACAATTAAAAATTATTTGTTTCATACAGTTTTGGCAACAATAAAAAAGGAACCTAGAAGTAGTAGTAGTAGTAATATAATAATAATAATACCTAATATAAATAAAATTTGAGTAATAATTATATTATGACTTTTAAATAAAGACCTTAATTTAGGTGAGAATTATATATAATGGATTCATTATAACGTCTTTGTCTTTTTATGATTAATCGTTTCATTAGATGGCAAATTGCAGATTCAAAGTGTTATGAGATCGCTAAGCAATATCACAGTTTATTGCCTTCCTTTTTATAACTTAATATCTTCACTGCTGGTTAAAGCAACTTAAAATGTAATGGTAATTTTATACAATGCATAAAATATATGGCACTTTGTTTTTAGAAATAGCGAAGTTTAAGAGTAGTGTCGAGAACGCATGTTATGACGATAACGATGTCGCGTTGAATTCCAAGTGCGATGCTTTTGCGGTTTCTCGACACTTATCACTTGTTCCTCTTCGTTGGCATCCAGTCCTTGGTAAGCAACAGAAAAGCCTTTGTTGTGAATCGTATCATCAGATCGAAATCTCAACAGTAATGATTCGCCACTGGAAAGAAACTCTGGAGGCAACTAATTCGCAAAAAAACATATGCTAAGTATGTATCAACCAATAAATAAAATGAATATAATACCTTATTTCCACAAAATCGACCCAAATTTGGAGAGGAATCATCGTGTCCATCAAAAAGCTCGACATAATCATAACCACAATCTGCCTCGTGTTCGATCTCGAACGTCAAAAAGCGAAGTCTAATACGCTTAGCCTCACGCGCTTCGATAATCCAATCGCAGTCCTCTTTTTTATCGTAGTTAACGTCTCCAAACCGCGAGTGTGAATACAAATGATCGTTTTCATTAACCTTTGCAATCAGTCGTCCGCCGCAAACTTATATATAATGCCAATATAAGATAAAATATAACAAAAAGCAAACAATCATTGAATTACCTGTAGAATGGCTTGCTTTGAACCCTTTTCGTTGGACGGAAGCATCGGATTTAAATATCATAAACATCTTATTTAGAGATGCTAACAAAGGATGAGGCACTTTACTGCCACAAAAACGTCCCAAAGTAGAGGCTTCGGTAGAATCTCCGTCATAAACCACGATGTGATCGTAGGCACACTCTTGGTGTGGTTCGAGTTCGAATTCGGTGAATACCAGTTTGACGCGATGTCCAGGAGTAGTGGTGAACAGCCACGCGCAGTCCTTTCTGCTCGGATAAGAGTCGGGATAGTTTGGACTCTGCACTTCGCCTGACGGCGATATGATTTGGTGCGTACAACTGCCTTCCTTGCAATCGTGCTTATTCTCGTGCAGAACAAACCCATTGTGACAAATGCAAGTGTAAGAACCTATCGTATTCTTGCATATGTGCTGACATCCGCCATTATTTATTGCACATTCGTCTTTGTCTGCGTATATAAATGTATAAAGCGTTAGATGTATGATAACAAACGGTTAGAAACAAATTACCAGTGAAAAATATTGCCGAAAATCCACTCTTTTGAACAGAGTTATCTGAGTTAAACTCTATGCGAAGACTAGATCCGAGAGATGTGATAATTGCGGGAATTCTTGAACCGCAAAAAACTCCATGTTTCCTGTAATCGTTTTCACTGATCTTACTCTTTATGTCAACGTTATCGTATTCGCAATCTTGCTGTTAGAAATTATAGTTTAAAGTTTTTACTTTAATAATAAAATATCACTAATTCGCAGCAGTTTTAAAATTTTGAAATAATAATTTCAATTTAAAAAATCGTTATATTAGCAATTACTCACATTATTTCCTTCGAGATCAAAATGAGTAAAATTGAGCGTAATTTTAAAGCTGTGCGGAGCCATTATTTCCCAAATACAATTCTTATTTGGCGGATATAAATCGGGAAACGATGGACTGACGATCGTGCCATTAGCGCTATCAATGATGCCACCGCACGCGTCTTCGCACTTTTTGCCATCAGAATGCAGTTCGAAACCTATGCGACACTCGCACCTGAAACCTCCGAGAGTATTAACGCACTCGTGTTCGCATCCGTGATCGGAGTCCGCACACTCGTCAAACTCTTTGATGAAAGTCGCTGAAAAGCCAGCTTTTTGGACGGAACTGTCGGACATGAATTTGACGAGTAACTTATTTGAATTCGATCGAATGTCTTCCGGCACTTTATAGCCGCAAAACTTTCCGAGAAGAGGACTGTTGGCGGAGTGACCGTCGCGTACTTCAAGGTAATCGTAGACACAGTTGTCGTGATTTTCGATCTCAAACGATTGGAATTTGAGCGCAACTTGATAAGTGGATGGCACTGTTATCTTCCAAATACATTCCTTATTCGGTCGATAATCTTCAGGATAATTAGGGCTCTGTAAGGTTCCCTCTTCCGCTAGTATTTCGCCTCCGCATAAAGCTATAGACAAAAAAACAGCGCGAGTGTCATTAAAACAATGCAACAAAAATAACACAATTCACTCGTATTCATTCACCTTCATAATTAGCTTTGAAGCCGCGATGGTTATGTTGATTAGGTGATGACTTATAAATAACCAGCATTCTGTACCCACTAGTAATCAATGTGTCGGGCACTTTGCCATTGCCACAGAATCTTCCTGGAAAATAAATGCGATTTCTCATTCTCACCATTTCAGTATTTGCTACATGAGAAGCAGCGATTCACTCTTCTCCTCCTCTCTCTCTCTCTCAATGAATGCAAGTGTTAAACGCTACGAGACGCGCTGACAAAGAAGGGAACGGTGACAGTACAAGAGTAATAAGCAATGAAAAAACAAACAGATTGCATCGATTCGCCAATCATTTCACTCATCAACACAACAGTTACAGCTAAAACAACTGCACAATTCCGAGAAGAAAAATCAAAACATGCGATCAGACAAATCATGCAACATAACAACAATAAACATCGGGTTTTATAGAAAGTGTGAGTTACACACAAGAATAGCAAAAATTTTAGCTCTACTGACAAAATGGCAAAACTTACCCAAAAGCGGTGATTTAGGCCAATAACCATCTCTAACCTCTAAATAGTCGGTTTCACAACTACCAGACTCATATATGTCAAGATCGGTCACATTTAAAACAATGCGTTCGCCGTGTGTGGCAGTTATCCTCCATTCGCAATGCTCTCCTTCTGGTGGCGGAGAAGAGTTCGGATATTCAAGAGACTCCAAAATTCCAGTGGGCTCTTGCATAGTACGTCCACATTCTACAGTAAATCAATTCATTTTCTTAAAAAATTGTTTTGAAAAATCTACTAAAATATTAAATATTTGTATACTTTTAAAAAGTAAATATTCAATACTGTATCTCATAACTCTCTATAAAATATGTTATTAAATGTGAACTCAAATAACCAAATTAGTTGCAAGTATTTAAACTATTTTAGATGAAAATATGAACAAACAAAAATAAAATGGGTAAAAGCATTTGAAAAATTAAAGATTAGATTTATTTTAACTTCTGACAGCTAATCGCGTAATCTTAACGTTAAATGTCTGCGTTTTAATCTGACATAACATCTTTGTGCAACTCTTTTTTTGTTGATCTCATTTAAATTTAAACGTGTTGTCAAATAAATAAGTGAAACAAAGTTCTAAAATTGATATACAGTTTGTGCAAAATTCCAAAGGTCTAAATATTATTCGGTATCAACCAAACCTTTAAATATAGATTATTTTCGGAAAAAACCATAACAGCAAGTTCATGGGCTCGTAATTTATTGCCGCATTTAGTATATATTAAAAAGAGATTTTGGATTTATTGGATCATAAAGAATAATTAAACGCATTAAAAATTCAAACTTTTATTCTCGTTAAACTTTAATCCCGTCTCAATTGCAACATTTATAGCATTAGGCGCTTAAAGTGAAAGCATAATTATGTCAAAAAAATTAGAATAAAAATCATCATAAAGTAAATTCTGTATAAAATTAGTTTCTATGTATAACTTGTATACACAATTCATTATAGTACTGTAGATATAGGTTAATGACTCTATGGAATGCAATTTAAATTCTCGAAAACTTATTTTGCGTAAATCTTTTTGCCTCCAAAAAGTCTAGATATCAGAAACAAAAGTTCTTAGGATCAAAAGAAATTCAATTCTTAACGCTTCTAACGTTAGGTTTTTGAATGACAAGATTACGAGAGACTGGCGACCTGTCTTCACAATTCACAAGATGATTGCTTTCGCACAGACACCGCAAAAATTAAGGCACAGCACACACACACACACACACACACCACATTTGCTCTCCCATTTTAGGGGTAATTTTGGTTAAAACAAAATATTGTGATAAATATGTGTGAATTTGTAATTTATTTACAATGTATATTATTGTAAATTATAAATATAAATATATATATTTAATATTTAACAGCTGTTAAGAAATAAACAGTTGTATCGGAATGTTTATCAAAAAAATAGCTGAAATAATTTTCTAGTTCCGTTTCGAGTATTATGATTGTGATTTTGAGTAAAGGGTAATCTAATGTAAACTGATAATCACCAGCGAAGCTTAACAATAGGATAATCTGCATAACGGATATCATGGAACAATATTAACACAAGTGTGTGTAAGCTAAACAATTAAGGGATTAAAATTCAAAGCTATTACTAGCTATTACTAACGAATACGCGTTAAATACTCGTACAGAGAAGTCAGGATGTCTGCAGTGAATGAATAGAGGCTGCAGTCGCAAAGGAGTCGCTTCACACACACACAACACAGAAAGCCTTTTCAATACCAGGCAGTAAATTTTATTTGTTTATTATTACTTTTAGATGATAAAATCTAAACTCTTTTCTCATAGACAACAAGTTTTTCAATGAAAATTATAAAATTAATAATAGTTTTTCGCCTCGAGATTTAAGCATTTCAGGAGAAATACTCATAAAACACGCGCACTGCAAACAAAACAAAGAAGAGATCCGTAATAAAATGATTTTACGCACAAAATGCAAAAATACTAAAAATCTCTAATAACATCTGACACACCGATTATGACAAATAGCGTCATTATATTTTTCAGTTTTCGGAGTGTAATCAAATATACACATGTAATAAAGCTATAAATTTTTTCTGAGCGCCGCATTAATATTATGTATATTTATTTTCTATATTATGGTTATATAGAAAAATGAAAGTGAATAACAAAATCACTTGTGTGATCCAATTAAATACATGCAGCAATCAATCGCTATAACGTTTGATACGCGATAAATTAATCGTATACGCATTTGGCATCATTTCAAAAGCAACGCTGCCTGCAATTAGTGCGAAGTGATTAATTGGTAGATTAAATTTTAAAAATAAAAATACAACACACACCGCACCGCAGTGTCATGTATTCTTAGAAAAAGTTTTCTCGAAACTTAATTGTGCTCTAGTTTTATGCAATAATTAAATGCGAAAGTAAATAATTACTTGGACATCTGTAGAGTATTTTGGTTTGAGCGATATCTCCTTTGCTTAGTCTCACTCTCTGCCCTATTTCGGGCCTGGTTTTCGATGACGCATCTTCTTGAGGTAGAATCGTGTCCAAGTAAGTGCTTTTGGAGAACGTGTTGCGCGCGTAATGCATTATACTGTCGAAGTCGTACGCCAGTCCCAGTGAGTTGACTTCTTCGTCGGTAAGCTTATTGAAATTATACTCCTGACCTTACAGAAAGTCAAAATTAAATCAAAGAACAAGTGTCAAAATAGTGTGAACACAGAAAGAGTGGCTAAAAATTTGCATTTGTTTATTATACCAGACATGATATTCTTGGTAACGATCTGAACGTGATCCTCTCGATCGGGTCGAGTGTGCTCGTGCCAGAAGCCCACCACATGTCCCAACTCGTGAACAACAATTCCGAACTTATCACAGTTTTTCCCGATAGATATAGCTTGAGGTCCATTGCCTCGCTTTCCAACAAAAGAGCAGCAGCTATTGTAACACAAATATTTATTATTATTACCAATTAGCGCTTACTCTCTACATTGAGCTAATTATCGCCTTTATAAACAGGAATTTCAAAATAAGTGAAACATATAGAAATGATTTCATCTCACTTCTTAACAAATAATTAAGCATAAATAGTGTAAAATTTCAATATACTACACAATATAGGTTAAAATGGGAAAAATAGCGATCAGTAAAACGAAAGTACGAGTGGTTAAAAAAATAATGATATCGTTTATATCAAATATATATATTATTTCGCAAATCGTATACATACCCACACGGTCTCTCAGTGAAGACGATATAATTTGGATGCTCGAGAGTCCTCTCCACAAATTTAACGCACGTATAGTTCTCCCAGTGTCTCATCGCCTGCTTGAACAGTGCCCTGTGATCGCCTAAACACCATCGCACACGCAAAACAACAAAAAAAACTTGTTTTCGCAATGCATTTAAAAATATTTACGTTTTTTAAACGCTTCTCTCTCCGCATATTTACCGCTGAAATTGGCTTCAATCTCGTAGGGAATCACGCCATAATCCCAGAGACGCTCCGCCCGAGCGGTGGCCGCTCTTCTGCTGCGACCACTGCTCATATGCAGTGACAGCTTTTTTGCTAAGTATTTGGATTTGTATGTTTTTGAGTTGTATGCGAAATTATGAACACACGTGAACACAAGTGCGAAAAGTGCACAGTAAAGCACTGAATTGTTCGCTAGCATTGCTTTTTAATAATAATCAAACTATTTTCAAAAGAGAAGCAGTAAATAAAATTAACGCCACAATAAAATAAATAAAATAATATAATAAATATATTTTGCTCTCTCAGCCAAATAAACGCTACTAAATAACAATATTATGAAAGCGAACTAACATTAAGATTCATCTCTATTGGCAGTATTGAGAGATAGACTGCAGTGCAAGTGATGAGATACTATCCTATCTCTAAAGATTCAGTCAGAGATGTGTCACGTGATGCGTGATCGCAGCTATATATACACACAAACACTGGGTATGTGCGCGAAAACAGCGCACTCTAGTGACCAATGCTACTAAATCTTAATAAACAGTGTTCTCACTAAATACAAGCTTCTATTATGCAGTGAGAGATTTTATGGCAAAAACAGTTTTACTTTTAATAACTGTTTATTAGAACCGTTAATTTATAAAACAAATATGGTTATATTATTTTTATGAATCACGCGAATTTATAAGAAATGAGTGATTATTTTTGTTGCATATTCTCATTAGGAAATTGACTAATATTCTTAATTTTATAGGAAATGTTGACGTTTACTCGTTACAGTAACTCAGTTTTTCTTACTTTTGGTTAAAATGTTTAGAAACATAATTTTGGTTTTACGCAGTTTTAAATTATAATAAAAAAAACTAAACAAAAAAGTAAAAGATTTATTTTCTTAAAATTTTGTTTCTATTGAGAGTTTTAACGAATCACCACCCAATTTAGTATCGCATATATATTTTTGCACAAAGTTTCGCTAAACTATTTATTTTTTTATATAAATAAAGGCAATTGAAAACTTTTTTGTTGAAAAATGAAAACCTGGAATAAGCATTAGTAGAAAACTGTTTCGAAAAAAATAACATAAGAAAACTAAAAATAATCCAATTAAACAATTGCATGTAAAATAAACAATGTTTAATTATTTCCGTTTTAATCTAAACTAAGGAAATTTGACAGGAAAATTAACAATTAGTTTGTGCACAAAACGTGTATCGATGTATGTATGTGTGATATTTTTTTAATGACTCACGAGTGAACGCAATGAAAAACAAATTTTTAAGTTTGTACTAAGAATAAACATTGTGTTAATTAAAACTTATTTGCGAGATGTTTTCGTTTTTTTGATTAATGCCTGGAAAAAAGTTTTCCTTAAATATCTTAACGCAAAGTTTTTATAGTTTCACTCATTACGCGCTGATAGGATTTAATAAGCAATAATAAAAGTTTTCTTTATTGTTTTTTCAATGCTATAAAAATATGTG
>JAQIVF010002004.1:0-12127 GCA_034698365.1 Steganacarus magnus | reverse complement strand
TATTAAATATACATATAAAATACACTGAAATACGCTTAAAATTTGTTATTAAATTTATTATAGCAGTTATTTTAATTTTTCAAAAAGTTCGATATTAGTTTTTATTCTTATAATGTTTTAATATACGATAATTTTGGCTATTTATAGGTAATTCTATACAACAGTCGATGTATTTATCGGTATAGATTGTGACTACTTTTAAATTACCACTTGAATACTATTGAAATGAATGCCATATCACAGCAAGCAATTCTTTTGGTAATATTTCCATAGTTATATTCTATTTCTTTATCATGAAATGTAAATAATTTTGTATCTGTAAACCTTTGTTTTATTAATTATATACTAAATGTTTATACTAATATAACTTCATTAATATGGATGTGAATCAACTCTATATTTTATATTTTTACTGAAATATTTTATTTTTTAAAAGAAAAATAATAAAAGAAAATTTTTAGAATAATGTCATAATTATCATTAATTGTTATAAAATACTTAAATATTTTTGCACATTCAGAATTTTATATTTTTTAGAAATAACACTTATAAGGAAACTTTTACAAATTATTAACAATTCTTAAATTATAAATAAGATATTTATATCTTTTTATGGAAATATTAAAATTTATTCTGTGATGGCATTTTTTATTTATTTAACTGTTAAAATATATATCCATTTATAAACTTTTTACTTTTTAACTAATTTACTAAACAAAACTTTAACTTTATTATTATTTAACTGATTTACTTTTGAAATATGAATTTTATAAAGCAAATCGAATACTATTATATATCGTTGCTTTATCCTGTGTTTAACCTAGACTGACAAGACTGAGATAACTAGATATTTTTCAAAAAATTGTAAAAATAAACAGTTCTAAACTGGATACTAAAAAAATGCTTTAAAAAGTTCATATTTTGCACTTAAATAGCACTGGAAAATCCAATCCAAAATGCACGTATTGCAAAGTCAACTCTCTTACCAAGTTCTGGCATAATATTAAGTTAGATTTACAATATTATTACATCATCACAAAAGTACGGATTGATTAATGATATCTTTTTAATTCAGAGGTGTTATAACTTGAAATATTGATCTAACAATTCACTGATAAAATAGTTCTTTTCTTAAGAAATAGTGAGCTCTCTATGAAAGTGTCGTTCTTGTTTCTTATTTGAAATTTAATTATATTTCATTTAAATAGTATTCAATAAAAGATTGTATTTTGAGATTGTTGTTCACAAATTTAATCATAATTCTGACATCTAATTATTAATATATTATTTTTAATATGCTTCTTGAAAATCTGAATCTAATGTTAAAACTTATGGGACATATTTCAAATAACATTTCAAACGGACGTATATTCACGTATAAAACAATTAAATAAAACAAGATCGTAAAGGTGATAATATGTGACTTCGTATTGAAAATATTTGTTGGATATTATTAATGATTAATAGTTATTAGTGGTCACTTGTTCACTACGTTCGCTTGCTCCCACTTTCAATACTTTAGAATGTGGCACATGCCGGTATAGTCTAGGTATTATAATATATTATCGACAAACCGGGATCTATACTATTTTATCACCAAAGTGGCATATCCCTGTTTAGTCATGGTTTCATAATATATTAGCTCACAAAGTGGCACATGCCTGTTTTTCTATTGATATAAATGGGGAAGTTATACTATAAAACCTATCACATATGAAAGTTTTATTCAACCGTTTAATTCTTGCTTATAAAGAAGAAAGCCTCCTATATTGACATTTTTTCACTATAAAATCATCCTATTTTAACTATTTATAACTAAAAAAGCCTCCTTTTATAGAGTGTGACACGGACAGCCAAAAAGACGGACAGACGGACAAAGTCAAACTCATATATCTGCCTTGATTTTATCGAAATCAGATTGAAAAATTTTAATTTGATTCATTAAAATAGTTAATAAATTTATTTTAAATAACAGAATCTCTTGTACGCCATAAATCTAGAAATATCATAATGGATAATATGGTTTTTTGTTTTTAACTAAATTTAAATTTTAAAATTTAATTTTATTATACAATTTTTTCTAGAATTAAATTAAATTTGTCATGAATTTAGAATTAACGTTTTCAAATTAATATTTATATTAGATTACTATCCAAATATAGTAATATTTGTTCTGCTTTAATGTGATTTTTATGATTCCAGATCAGTCATATTTTTGTTAATTTACTGAAGTTTCTTAAATTAGTTAAATTTAATTACTGAATTTATTAAATTAAATTCAAATTTTATTAAGACGTATTGGAGTTACACACATTAAAATTACAGCCTTCCATCCACAATCGAATCTAGCAGAGAGAGTAAACTTTAGCATTGCGAATGCATTGTCAATATATGTGAAATCAGAACACAAGAACTGGACAGAACAATTATCATGTATTACTCTTGCATTAAATACACACTTTCACAGATCAATCGGAACTTTTATATGATCTATGGACAAAACTGTACATTGCATGGTGATATTCCTGTAGTAGTTGAAGACGAATTAACTCAAAGAAATAGATGGGAAGATGCTAAAATGTGGTGACATTATAACATAAAGCAAATTCAAATGCAAATTAAACCATATTATGATAGCAAAATACAAGATATGAAATTTAAAGTTGGAGATATTGTAATGTTATACTCACCGAACAGAAAGGTTAATAGAGCAATCAAGTTATTACATTATAATATAGGGCCATTTACAGTTAAGGCAGTAAGGACTACTCTCATCTATGAGATAGACTTAGAACGCGGAAAATCGGATCATTGTCATGTCAGTAGATTTAAGTTATGGAAACCGCGATACACATTGGCTACAGTACACGATGATACAAATGATACAAATATATACGAGAATCAAATTAACGGTGTGAATGTCCTAAATGTTGTTCAAAAAGTAGAATATAGTTCAAGAATAAGAGGCAATTTACAAACATTATTGTTAATGATGTTGATTGGATCAATTAATCGTACACATGCTTTTACTAAAACAGACCCACTAGTTTGTGTACAAACTAATAAATATGTGATAAACAAGATACAACCGTATCAGTTTAATGTTGCACTTCCGAAAATATGTGATGTAATATTCAAAAATGATGATCAAAATTTATTGAGAAATTGGTGTTATGAGACATATAAGACTAGCATTACGGAACCATTAACTAAGTTGTGTGGATATGGACTGAGTCGTAATAAAAGAGCAGTCCCTGTGATAGAAATAATGGCAGTATTAACAACAGTTGCGGGTGGAGCAATAGTAGTAAATGAAATAAGGAATACGAAAAAAATGGAGAAATTAAGATTAGAAGTTAATCATATAAGTGTTAGGAGCCTTTCGACCCCCAGATGCTAAATAATGTCAAACTGTTCTCTTGATCACATTTTATTAATAAATTATTAAATTACAATAAGTGTTTACGTCGACGACGAAACTTGTAATGCTTAAAAAATACATATATGTTTTCTTAATATAAAATTACTAAAAGTTTAAATGATTCGTAAAAATGACTATAAAAACAACTAATGGTTTATTCGAAAAGTTGAATTAGAAATTTATGCCAAAAATGGACAACTGAAATCTGATGTGACGATAGCCGTGTACGTAGCCATGGAAATGGCATGGTTGGAATTAACACTAACCAATGCCGCAGAACAGTGGAGAAATTCTATAGTATCAGAAACAATGATGAAAGTGTTTGGATTTGTGCTGCCATGTGGAAATAGTTGTCCGATTAAATTGACGAAACCTATTATGTGTACGTATAGTGATGCTGACAAATCAATTTGGATCCAGATTAGTGCCAAAGAAATAAATGATGATTTTCAAATAATGAAAGCTAGTCCATTTACGTTATATGATTTAGAAAATGAGATGCAATGTCAAATTAACTATGTTGGAATGAAGTACTTAATATATGACCAGAAACATGATTGTGCAATCAAAGTGAGCAAACGATTAATAGAAGAAAATGATTATATATCAGGAAATTACCAATGTGATGATTTAGGATTTGGAAAAGAATTTTTGATATCAGAGATTTGTAAAACGAGACAAATAATTATGGCCCAAGTTAAATTAGGAAAATAAAAAATATATATATATTGTGCTGATCATCAAATAATGATAAATGGTTTGACATGAATGTCCAATTCATCCATTAAAGCTTGCTGTTAGTATGAATTTTTAATTGTTGAACTTTACGTATAATACAGAGATGACTAAAATAGGAGTTAATGATTCATTCTGAAGAAAAATGAACCAATACATGATACAAAATAGTAATTAATTTAAGTCAAATGTTAAAGAAATATATAAAGAAATTGATAAAATAGGAACAAGTAACTACGAAAGATTACTTATATCAGTACAAGGATTAGCACTTTATGTTGTCGTTGCCTTACTATTTCTATCCAATCTGTTGATTGTTGTGACGTGCATATTACTATGTACATGCTATGTTTATAAGAAACGTAAACAAATTAGAGAAAAAAAGAAATAGAAAAATGAAAAGAGAATAAATAAGTTAGTAGAAGAAACTACTACTACAGAGCAAACATTATAAGAATTTAATTCTTATAAAAATTACACAGAAAAACAGTGTTAAGATTGATCAAAAGTCGAGTGAATGACACAGATGGTAGATCTCGCTCATACTCATCAGCTTTACCAGCTTTGCATGCAATGCAATAAAATTATTTAACTTATTTTATTTTAGATATGGATCAAATTGATATATTAGTGCCAATACAAAATGACAATGTGGTCACAGATAATTGGAACGATGTTCCAGAGTTTATTGATAATATACCATTTTATGTGTTGATGAGACAAGAGGATGAGAGATACAATTACGGTTGTTACCCAAAAATTCTTATTAACCGGACAATCTCGGTAAAATAACCGGACATATCCTTTTTCATATGTATATTTTCAATCTAATATATCAGAAAAACCGGACACACAGTTTTTATCAATAATTTTTTACATAACCAAACTGAATTTTTCGACCAAAAACCGGATCGTCCGGTCAAAAACAGGACAGGTGGCAACCGTAGATATAATAGAGAACGGGAAGCTTTAGAAGCATGGCCTTACTATGCAGAGGAGAATAATCTTAAATTAGAAGTAGATAAAGCATATAAGGAAATAACAAAAGAAACTGAAATGGAATATGAACTCTACGGATATCCGAATGAGATTATTGTGAATCGAAATGAATTAGGAATAATGCTAGAAAATCTAAGATGTTTTTTCTGTAAAGAAATTGTTGGAACACCAAATACATGTAAATATTGCCGAGAACTGTTTTGTAGTCAAGTTGTAAGACATATTGGAAAACCTTGCATATCACAGATCAGACATGAAGCTGTGTGTGATTGTTGATGTCTGTATACCAATCATATGTATGTTGGATAATTTGATCATGAAATGTGGAATTTGCACCAATGAATTTCGATATGACAGTTATGAGAAACAAGTTGAATGTAAAAATCGATAATTTGAATGTGGAATGAGTAACAATTGATTGGGGCATGAATGTTTGAATTTAACACTCACATATGTTGATAAGATGAAAAAGAATTACAAGTCATCACTTAGACAACAGATGGATTTACGAGATGTAATAAAGAGTAAGGAACAGGAGTGTAACCGTTTAGCATCTGAAGTAGCATATTTGAGAGCGCAAAATGATAAGTTATGGATAAGCAGAGGTAGAGCTGGAACAAGCAATGTATCAAATAGAGAAAGTCATGTTGAATGAGAATCGAATATTTTGGTGATGGAAATTTCTGGTTATGATTTGCGGAATAACGGATCAAGTGAGATGAGAAATGGAACTGTAGTGGTAAGACTAACTGTCAGTTATGGATTAAAATCGGAAACATTTGAGTCTGTATCGAGAACTCAAACATGGACACAATTAAAGGAAATGATATGTCAACGTTTCGGTTTAGGTGCAAACTAAATCGACTTATTGGACATATTCTATAAATTTCGAACAGGAAACAGAAACACAATTGGCAGAGAACTATTACCGGATCATCATTTGGCAATAATACCAAAAACAAACGTAAGGCGAGATAACAGACAAAGATTTATCTGGAGACCACCAAATCGAGTTTTATAAATAATAATTTTTTTCTGGTTTCAATAATTAAATACGGAAAATTTAGAACTTAAAATATGAAAAAAAATTATCGTTATGTTCAAGTCTCGTGGAATAGGTAATATGTTTGCTCCTATGTTTGTTAATTATTGGAGAATTAATATGCTATAATAACAAAATAGTATAAATTTGATTAAAACTTTAAAGTTTTGAATGACAGTGCCACTTTAGGTGGTAATATAGTATAGATCCCGTTTTAAGTGGCTGTATGTTTTATCTTAGTGCAGGGCCATCGTATATATTTTTGTTAATGACAGGGGTATTATATTTTTTGTTAGTGGCCGGGCCGTTATTTTGAATTGTATTTTAACTTTTGGTTATAATATAGTATACAACGCACATTATAAAAATAATAAAACCAGCATATGCCACATTTGGCTATTATATTGTATAATAAACGTTCTATAACGGAAATTACTATTTAAATAATATATTACTATTTTGAACTCAAAAGATAGTAGATTAAAATGTATTTTATTGTAAGAGGAGAACGAGCGAACGTAGTGAGTAAGCGATTAATAATAATCATAATCAATAATTTCTATATATCTAACAAAAATTTTAATACAAAAAAAATATTATGATCGTATCGATCTTGTTTTGTATTCAATTTCGATATTGATAATTGGAAACAACACTAACTGTAATCTATTCTTGATTTTAAATATTGATATTGTGTTTAAATACATTAACTATCGTTTATGGTTAACAACATAATTTGAAGATTAGAAAAATTTTTAAAAAATTATTGTAACTCAATTTTTTATCTTTTATCTTTTGATTAAATATATTTATAAATCAAAAATGAACATTATAAATAGGTTCACATTGAACTTAAAATAATCCTTAATTAAAGTGAAAATCATTTAGCATTTTTGTAAAAAAGTTTGCAAATTATTAACAAAAATATTTTTTGCAATAATAACAACAATTTTATCTATGCTAATCTTTTATCTTTTTCTTATGTTTTAATTTTTTTTCTTTTGATATTAATTTTGGTAATTTTTCTTTTCTTGTTAAATTTTTGAATTCGAGTGTATTTTACATTTATCCTTGAGCGGAAATTCATTTAACTTTTCTTAAATTTTTTATTTAAGTGAAAGCAAAAGCATAAAAACTTTTGAATTTTAATTTTACTTTTTAAACAAAAAGACACTACATTTAAAAAAATGCATTTGTTTTAAATGTAATTTGTATTCTAAATTTAGAAAAAAATTGATTATGAAATACAAATTAATGTGAAGTTGGGAAAGGTATCCTAAAAGTTGTATTTGATTTTGAATTTTTATTTTTAAATTTAAATATTAATTACTATTATCTTTATTTGAATCTATATTAAATTTAATTTTGATAAAATTTACATAAATTATTTTAATTTCGATTCTATTCTCTTGAACTCTATATTCTTGTTTTGTTTTGTAATGTTAGTATTTTAGTGTAAATTTTTTATTTTATATTTTGTATCCAACAAACATTCTAATAAATTTCAAAAGAGGTAACGTAAAAAATAATCGATTGACAAAATTTAGTTCAAGATCAAAATTTATAGAACTTCAAATATAATTCTATGCTGCGATGTTGGTTTTTACAGTTATTTTGTATTAATATTTATAAAAAAACTGAGCGATTAACTCAGTGTTAGCAGTTATGCTATAACTAGTAATGAGTAGAGCCTCAAAAAAGTAGCATTTATTCCATATGAAAATAGCGCTTTAAATTGCACTAAAAATTAACGAAAATAGCATTAAAATAGCATTTATTATTTTACGAATTAATTTAAATATTAAAAATTTGGGAAAAAATCAAACCATTGAACCATTTTTGTTTTCTATGCTGTTCAATAATTTAAAACTTTAGTATCAAAAGAAAGAATTTATAAATTTAATCCAATAAAATTATTATAATTTATTTTTGAATTTTTCAAAAATTTCGGGGCCATCCAAAAACTCATCGAATTTAAACCATAATTTTTTTGTTTTCGGGAAAATAGCAAATAAGATGGCATAAATAGCATTATACCATTTACTATTAAAAATAGCGAAAAATAGCATTTATAAACATGCATAAAACGGTTCATAATCATCCAATTCGTGCATATATTTCAAGCATATGCTTCTAATTTATGAAATAAAAAAGTAGCAAATGCTATCATTTTGTGGCTCTAGTAATGAGCAAAACTAGGTGAAGGTAACAATTATTACTTAATACGTAATGAATTTACTAAATACATTAACTAAAAATTATTTTATATCAAAAATTTTCCGTTAATTTTCCAAAAACTGTAATAATATAAAAAATAATTTTCTTATTTTGAAATGAAATGATTAAAATTATTATTTTGGAAGTCAAAATTCTACTTATTTATTTTTACGAATTGAATTTGGCTTAAAATTAAACAAAAACTTTATAATTATTTAAAATTGAAATGAATTCTAATCAATAATATTTTTTAAGATTATTTATAAATTAACACAATTAGAAAAAAAAATTCTACTAAAAAATTCTTTCATTTTTATTAATTCTGTAGAAAAATTAAAATTATAATTAAAGTAAATTTTATTTTATCTATAAAACTTGATCAATTAATATAATTCAGAAAATTAACAACTGCTAATGAAATAATTATAAATACGCATAAAAAACGACTCAAGAAAGAAAAATAAAAGTTAATCTAAAATTCAACAATTATTTACAACAGTAAAAGTAAAGTAAAATTGAAACAAAAGAATAAGAAAAGTGAAATTAAAAATATGGATAAATAACAAATAATAGATTCTGAAAAAGTGTTATTTAAATTTAATTTAAATTTTGATTATTTTATTTCTAACATTTCTTTTTAAATTTTTAAAATTTAGTTATAAAATATATTTTTTGAATTAAGACTTGAGATTTAATTTATTTTAAATAAAAACCTATTTCTAATTTAATATATGAATAATCTTAATAATTTTCAAAAATTAATATCTATTGCATTTCTATCTATCTATTCGTAGGCGTGTAGGCTGTCTACAATTAAACCGATCTATCACTGCAGCCCTAATGTCGTTACAAAAAACAAAATTATAGAACATTAAAAAATTAAATCAAAATTATAATCAAAGATAAAAACGAAATGTAAACGAAATTGAAAAATTTTAAAGATCAAAAACTAAAGTAAATTAAATTTGATAGTTACAATTAAGCAACACATGTATAAACTTAAACTAATCAAAGTATTTTAACTTTAATGATGTGCAATAAATATCGTTACATTGAAACTAATGAAAGGCATTTGGAAATAAATTTTTTAAATTCTATTTTAAAGCATATTATGCAATCTTTTCTATTTGACTTTAATTTAGAAAGTAAATTATTACTATAAATAGTAATAAAGGGATTTCAATATAGTTGGATTATAGAAAATTTTAAAATATAGAATATAAATCGGAATGGAATTTAATGAATATTTTAAAAAAATAATCGTTAATCAAAATAGGAATTTAAATAAGAAAATTAATTTATAATCGAAATTTTAATAGAAATTTCAAAGAATGGGAATTGTAATAGATCGAAATTAGGAAAATTTAAGTTATTTGTAAAACAGGATATAAGTAGTGTTGTAACTAGTGTTGTTTCAATTGTACTTTTTTAAATTCAATCAAAATTCGATTACGATTAAGTTATTATTTCTATTTTCGATGGAATTTCAATTAAGATTATTTTGCATTAATTCGATTAATTGAAGTTTTAAATTGCTTTAATTTGGATTATTGTTATATTTATTTATACGTAAAATTATTACAGGTTTTATTTAGAAGACTTATTTTTTCATTTTTACACAATCTTTTCATACGATATAAAATGTAATACATTAATATATTTAAGACAAATTATATAAAATTTATTTTCTAATATTATTATTTAGGATAGAGACTTAAGAGTATATTTCACTAAATAATAGATTACTGCACTTAATTTCTATTAATAAAATTGAGTGAATTTAAGTATTTTGAATTGGATTTTAAGAATACGATTATTTCTAAGCGTTTATCACTCAATCTATTTTTTCGACTAATGCAAGCATTGCCTGCTACTGAAAACACTCTTTCTACGCTAGCAGTTGAAGATGGAGTACATTAGATACTAATAGCTGTATCGCGCAAAGTACTAAAATTATCAACTGATGTATAATTTAACCAAAATAATATTGGATCTATTTTTAAAACGATACGAGTTTTTTGTATAAAATGCATATAAATTATTAATTGCTTATCGATTTCAACTAGAATATTAATCGATTGCACAGGGGTGTCAATTATAGTATTTTTCATGAATTCTTCAAATGGAGTTAAACTCTCAAAATTTGTTTCTTCAATTTGTTGTGTTGTTGTAATTTCATCACTTTTTGTATAGTACTTATAAAATTCTTTAATAACGCAATTACATTGGTTTAAGTCTAATAGTTTTGAAAATCTCAGATCTAAGAATGTTGATGTTAAATAAATTCCATCTTCAAATTTATCATTGTTTGTGTTAAATATGCATTCTAATCTTGAGATTATTTCTTTTAGAAGATTATTAGCTGAGGTTTTCAAAGATTCACTTATATTCGTAGAATTTAAAGTATATGAATTTAGGTGATGTTTTAAATATATCAATGAAGAGCAAACTTTAGAAATTGATGTTTCATCATCTTTGCTTAAATCGTTGGTTATATCATTAAATGGTGTGTGAAGATTAACCTAATCCTGCAATCCTCCCACTCTTGTTGTCGCAAATTATCTAAATTATTTTCATTGCATATTTTAACAATTGAAGATTTTTTTTGCAATAAATTATTCATTTGCAAAAATAAAGAATTCCATCTCGTGGGAGTAATTTTAGGAAGAATAGAGCCACAGTTTTTTTAAAATTTTTCACTTAATTTTCCCGACTGTCTAAACTTATTTATTAATTTTGTAGCACTTTTCAATGTTTTTTAAATGGAGATAATTTAAAACACTTTGTTATTATGCATTGAAGTACACGTATAATACAACTAATTCTTTTTAATTTGATTGCATTAAATTCCGTAACTAAATTTGACTCTTCATTATCAAATTCACTTTCATTAGTTTCGAGATCAATATTAATATCATAATCATAATCATTTGATTCTTCTTAATTTTTGAACTCTTCCAAGTTATTATTTTCAATCCACTCTAATTTAAAAGTTTTAACCATGTTTGAGCCATTCTCTGTGATAACTCGCAATATTTTTTCATATGGTATTTCATAATCGCTAATAACTTATTTAATTTGGATTTTAGTATTTTCCGCTGTATGTGAATATGGAAACAACTTCAAGCTTAAGTTTATTACTCATTTTCTGTTTTTTAAGCAATCGAAAAAATATGCTGTAATTCCTAAATATGATTGAGATAAACCTTTTTTACTCCAAATGTCTGCTCCTAAACCTACGCTTTTTGCATTAAAAATTTTAGTTTTAATTTCTATTCTTGATTTTTCGCATAATTTTATGCATTTCTTAACCAAACTATTACGTCCAGGAATTACAATCTTATCGTCTAATTAAAAACTAGTTCTCGGAATTCTGATTTTTCTACAATTTAAAATGGAATAGAAGTTGTTGAAACTAATTTTTCCAATCTTTGCATAAACCCATTTTGTCTCAAATCATTTTTCTTATATTTTGAGATGTCGACTTTGAAAGAAACGGTGATATAGAATGCGAGTATGATATACTTTTGCATTTTAATTTATTACTGTTTGTTTTCCGTTCACTGTCTAATTGAAGATAATTTTTATAATCACTAGCATGATGTGATTTTAAATGATTAATCATATTAGTAGACACTTTTCCTTTTAATTCTTTATTACAACCTTCCACACGACACTTACACATTTTTGTATCGGAGTTAAAATCATAATAA
>JAQIVF010002003.1:0-12132 GCA_034698365.1 Steganacarus magnus | reverse complement strand
GGAGAGAGGGAGAGAGGGAGAGAGGGAGAGAGGGAGGGAGGGAGGGAGAGAGAGAGGGAGAGAGAGAGAGTAGACGAGAGTTATAAAATTTAATAAAATTCTAATAAAAATTTATTATTCATCACTTGGAAAGAAATTTTTTTTGTTACCAAAATATTAAGATAGAGTAAGCAAACGCAAAAAAAAGAAGATAATTTATAAAACTAAGGAAGAAACATGCAGTATAAATAAACTACATTTTCTTTATGAACATACAGTAATAAAATATATAACAGATATACATATATATATATACAAAAATAACCAAAAATGTACGCAAAAAACATACTAAATCAAGAAACAAAATATATTGTCGTCCGCTTTTGTACATGAAAAAACAACACCGCATTACAGCGATTTTTCGCTGATGTGGCTATTGATTTATTGTTGTCTACGGTGATAACTGTTCATTCATAAAACATTTTTTTGGCGTTGAATAAATACAGCGCTGAAGAGTATAATAATAATAATAATAATGAATAAAAAAAACTACCGCTTCGAATGAATAAAAAAATAATTTCCATAATCAAATTATAAATAGGTTTTGGAACTAAAAATTCTGGTTAAAAGTCTAAAATTAGATTTCATACAACTACAACGCACTAAAGATATAGTTTTACAGAGTCGTTGAAAAAAAACTGTTGTTCGGGAAACTGTGTTTTCAAAGGTTATCATCATTCAAAATGCACGAGAAAAAGGAAAATGGAATCAAAACATCATCTATTTATGAATTTTATGCACGATACGAGTAGATGGAGAAAGAGATGGCGAAAATTTTATTTTAAAAAGTGCGAAAAGTGATCTCAAAAAAAGTCTTGAGACTTAAGAAAAGAAGCAAAGCCTTGGCGCAAAAAAAATACATTTGTTATATTTCTTTTCGGAGCATAGAGTTAAGAGCATACAGACTAAGAAGCAAGAAATAAAAGACGTGTGGCGTCTCTACTGGTTAGTTCGCTAGTGTTATGCGTTATAAAAACTAAAACACAATGCATTGCTCATTGTGCACACATTGTATTGCGTTCCAAGGTTTGCATATATTTATAACCCGCGAGACTTTTGTAGGGTTTCTACTCAGCGCAGATAATGATCACCACTAGCTGTGAAAAGTGAATGTTTAGACAGAGAATAGCGGGGAGAGGGAGTGAGAGAGATGGGAGAGGGAGAGACAGGAGGGAAAGATAGAGAGGGAGAGAGAGAGAGAGAGAAAGAGAGCGCACATATAAGTAATATAAGAGTTTATCTGATTCGCATTGTATCTGCGATACGCCTACGCGATCGTATTTTATAAGTATGGGATTATGGGAAATCGGAAGTTGTGTTGGTGTGAGTGTTGAGATCCGTTAAGATATTAGATTTAGAATAATTAAATTATTGACCATTCGATTAACACACTATTTAGGTAAAGTAAATGTTAATAAAATTAAAAGCACTTGTATTGCTTTTGACGTGTTTTTTTGCATGTCTAACAAATATCGCGTGCTATTAAATAAATTGAAATATATCTATAAATGTCTCGATATAACGTTAGATACGAATGTGGGAACTTTTAGAGAAATTTGTTTATAAATAAATAATGCTATGATATGTTTAAAGTTATTACAGCGCAATATAATACATAGGATATGACCGTAAGATTACTTTCTTACAAACCTCGATGCTTTGCTAATGGGCTTAACTTATATTAACTCACTAAATGAGTTTTTTACTCTAACGAAGTTTTTTGTTTAGTAGTACGTACTTCGCGAGAGGTATTAAATGAAGAAACATAAAAAATAGCAAAACTAAATCTAAAAAATCTACTTTAATATATATTAAATCGATGAATATAATAATATAGTGGCAATGCAAGCAAAATAGATAGAAAAAATTGCTTTTTCGTGTATTGTTAATTCCTGTTATTGCTTTGAGAAATTTTGTTTTATTTGTTTAAGTATGTACTGTTTCGAAATTACTTTATCTTTTTATAAAATACAATTTTAATACGTAAGTGTTAAGTAAAAATAATTGAAAATATCAGATTAAATTTTGTTGTTGAATTCTCTCAACAAAAAATGCGTGCTTCGAATCGATTTCGGGCATAATTGAAAAAGTATTTATTTATTTATGTATTAATAATTGTTTGAAAGAATTGTAAAAAATAAAAAATTGATGTTCTACTTCTACTAATAAAAAAATCATTGAAATATCTTGTCATCAATAATACACTCAATCGACTGATTTTTATTTGATTAAATGCCTTTATTAAATATCTTATCCTTATTAATGATAGCATATTTCTCAATTACAGAGAGAATATCAACAAAAAAATTAATTATTTCGAATAGGAAAGCGATCATACAGAGGTGAATGGATGGAGATTTCCAGAATAATCTTGAAAATCCGATATAAAGCCATGTCTCAGCTGAGATTTTCATTTGCCTATATATTGGTCACGACTTATATATATATAAAGAACTCTGAGATCCATTTCCCATCGGGATATCAACACCTGAAAGTGATAACGGCTCTATGATTTCTTCGCAAAAATCTTCTAATTTTAGTCTTAAACTAATTAAAAATGTTCTGAACAATTTTGGAAAACAAACTTTTGAACGATAAAAACTGAAAATAATTAAAAGTCTCATTAAATATGTATGAATTTTTGAGTTTTGTTTATTGAAATTCTGCAAAAGCACATCAAAACGTGTCAATTAGCGCTTAATAACGTGACCTGTTCTCTGTATACACATAGAAAATTATATACAAATGTAGTAAATTACAAAAATAATATAATATACATTTAATTAAGATTTACTAGAGAATTAATTATTAACAAAAAATCTATACATTCATATCCAAATAATAAATTCATTACACAAAAATAATTATACTGTATGTTATATAATGGTATTGATTTTTTCCACTTTATCTTGTCATACATATATATATGTATTTGCGATGCATAATAAAATATTACTACGAGAAAAAAACTTTTTTTACTTGATTACGAAATATATCTTTGCATGCATACACTCTATATGGTTGTGTTGGTGAACGTAGCGTACAGTAGATCTCCTGTTGGTACTAAAACATGATTTTCACTTTATTATATGATGCATATTTGTGTCATTCCAGAAATGATATTAGATTTTTTTTTCTGTACTGAGTTTTTACAACTCAGCCGTAAGAACTGACTAATTTGAACAGTTTTAGCTGTTGTGTAGCGTTACTAAAACCGTTAATGAATATAAAGGGCATGAACTTTAAACTATTAACGTTATAAATTGCACACTACATTTTATTGGCCAATATATATATATATATATAAGTTTATATACTAAAACAAAGAATAAATTTATTGTCGGTTTTAACAACTTTTATATCTCGCACACTAAAACTGTTTACATAATAAGTCGCACAATGGAAAGGACGGGAGAATTAAATATAAGCGTGAAGATAAAGCAAGATCTATCGGTTCATTAGATTATTTCCAGTTTCAGCAGTAACCTTACCATTAGAAAGGCTCAAATTAAACTGTAAGCTTCTGATCGTGTTTGTTATTAAATTCAATACAGTGCGTTGAGCTTTGATGATCACTATATTTAGTTTTTAATCTTTATCACTACATTTTTCGTTGATTTTTTTCTGCCATTATTTTCCAAATAATTGGAAGGTTATTAAATAAACGCATAGTCAACTCAACTCTGAACGCGAAATATTCAAAATGCGTCGAATATTTAAATTAATTAAATTAGTTTCATTAAAGCTCTCATATTTCGAAAAAAAATTTCGTTTTAATAATGCATAGAATATGTAGCAAAAATAGCATTACATTAATGAATGGAACATTAAATACTATGTTTAATAGTAAGGTCACAGTTACTATTTATAGTGTGATTTCTTCTTTGTTATCATGTTTTGAATACAAAGCTTATGTGTTTGCTTTCAATGCCCGTTTCTGGTCATTTTCTCCCATTTTCTTTGGCGTAATAAAGAAAAAAGATACTAATGATACCATTACTATAGATTTAGCGACATTACTGTATAACCACTGTATACAAAGTTAAGAGTTTAATAAACTTGAAAGGCGAGCGAAATGAGTTAATTATAATAGTCATTCTTGTTCATTATTCGCCGCTCATAATAGAATAAGTGAACGAACAGAAAAGAAGTAGAAAAGTAGTGCATGTACTACCGAACCAAACAGAAGAATAGTGAATTTGATTTAAGAACGTGTTGTTTCTACAATTAATTGATTAGAAAGTGAGTTACAAAGAGAAGGCATAAGAAGAAAATAATGGACACTGAGAGAGAGAGAGAGAGAGAGAGAGAGAGAGAGAGAGAGAGAGAGAGAGAGCGAGAGTGAAAAAAGCAAACCGTAGCTCACGAATGGAAAAAATTAACTTTCAAATTATTGAACGATTCTCTCTTTTTCTGTTGTGTTTCTATTTTTAGTTAAGTGAAAAGATTTGATTATCAAACTCCCGCGAAATTGTGTATTGAATTCGTTAAACGTTTAAAATAAAACTAACTTGTAATATGAGTGAAAGAAAACAACGAAAGATACCCGAGAGTTAGAGGAGATAAAGAGTTAGAGACAGAGAGATACCCGAGTCTCGTGTCTAATATTTTATTTTACTTAAAAAACAACAAAAAACACCAGTTGTTATTTATTTAGATAATTACAACCAAAAAACTGTTTCGCTTGTTTTCATCGAACAATTCAATGAGACTAGAGTAATAAAAGCGAGAGAAAAAATAGTATTTTATTTAATATCTAACTTAACCTATTTACAAATTGACAATATATACTGTATAGTGTATCTAAGAAGCACAAAAAAATGCTCCTCATTCTGGATATTTACTAGCGAATGTGTGCGAGTAAAAAAAATACCGTATCTCAAGAGAATAAACTTAGTTTAGCTGCCAGTAAAGCATTGAAAGGCATTAAATAAATTGTCTCGTTTAATGAAGAGCTTAAAAATTTTAGACTGCGCGCGACACCAATCTGTCAAAAACTTAATACCATAATCAAATAAACATTCTGTCAATTAAATTAAGTTACATTTTATATAAATAAAGTATTAGCTTGTTTTTCTAGTTAGCGGTTAAACTTTTCGATTTGTGAAAAATCAAATTTAAGCTAACAATTTAATTGACAAAAGTTGTGGCAAAATTTTTTTCTAGAAAAAGTCATTGAGATTTTTCTCGCGTTAAAAATTATATGAATCACATTGAGCTAATTTGAAAAACCAATTTCACTTATTATTTTAATATATCCATTGATTCATTTATTTTTGCGAGATCTAATTAATAAAGTAAACGAAATTTCAAGCACATGAAAGCTTGGAATTAATTTTGAATTCAATGCAAATAAACTTTCGTTTAATTATACTTGCATTGAAATATTTTTCTTATTTATCTTTTTCGTATTTGTTATTACTGTAAACTTATTATTAAGAATAAATATTAGAACAAATTAAATAAAAATATCGTAATTTAAAAACTAATAATTGTAAAAATAGTGTTTAAAGTGAGTAAAAATATTTACAGATTATTTTAGAAAATAACAATTAATAAATACTGTATAAAAATTAAGTGCAGCCTCATTTGAGAAATAATTATTATTGAGTATAGGCACTCTTTCGGCAAAATAAATTTAATTTCCAAAAACTGCACTTCAATTAATTTTGGAGAGAAGAGTTCATTCTTTATCCATAAAATAATATATACTTAATCTAAAACTTAATGATTATATGTATGCTTTGGTCTCTTGAGTTTAGATACAAATTGCATAAACGTAAGCAATAAAATAAGCGGTTCTTCAATTATGTTTCCAGTTTTTATAACATAACTTATCGATTTTTATTCCCGCAATATTCGGTGAATCATATATATATATATATATATATATATACTGAATATTTCTTTTTTTTGTTTACGCAATAATTTTTATTAATAGATACGAAAGTTTTTATTTATAGATTTTTTTATGAAATAATATTAAAAACTACTACGGTTTAAAAATATTTTTTTCTCGAGTATTATAAATTAAACTTTTATTTTTTAGAGAATATTTAAACAACAGATAATTAATTTTTATTAAAATGCAAATTAATTTTATAAAATGGATTTTTACTCTATTTTCGCACTTAATTTATACGCTTTTACTCAATTTTCTCAATTAACTTTTCTTCTGATTTATTTATGTTTATTTCATCAATAAAATAATCTAAAGTAACGAATCGCTATCTTCGCTGTGCGAATCAATAAATAACATAATACTGCACAGATAATATTTTTACTTTTCATCATTTATTTTCGGGCGCAAAAAAAATCTTGTTAACGCTAAACCTAAACTAAACTAAACTGAAACCTCAATTTACGCAAACACCCTCTAAATAATAATCAACAGTTTAACAATCAATACTTAGGGAATAGTTTATTATATACAGAGAAGACAATCGTCTCGAAAAAAATAAATAAATAGAAAACGCTATCACTAACCAATTTGTGGAATGTCGTACTGTCGTGTTCCACGAACTCCTCGATTAACGGTGGCTGCCTTATCCAGAGGTTGAGTTTGCTGTGTTGCTTGTTGTGATGACATGAGTGAAGATGATGATTGTGTTTGCTTTGGTCTTCTAATGTGTCGCGCCGGTAATAACAGTAAACTATTTAAGTTCTTCACACTATTATTTTCATTGCTTTTAGTAGTAGTAGTAGTATTATTATTATTTATATTGTGATTATTATTAATATTATTATTGTTGTCGATATTATTATTATTATTATTAGTATTAGTATTTTTATTATTATTAAGTTGATTCTGATTATGTAGTGATTCAAGGGTTTCGAGCAATGGCCGCCTGTAAGAGGATATCTGTGGCCATTTCTGCTGCTTTCGCCTCTGACGCGATCTCATCAAAAAATTCTGATAATTTTGAGTGAAAACTGGTGGACCATTGAACAGTGGATCGTTGGACATCATCTTACCAAACTTTTCCGTATTCTCCTCATCGACATAACTGCTACTCTCATCACTTATCGACGCATATTCCGGACTCGACGGCGACTTCTGTTCGGTTGATGTGGCCATAATTAATTGGTTTTCATCGTCTAAATGCCGAAATCTGACATTATCACCGTTACATGTAGCGATCAGTGACACTACTATTAATAATAACGTCGTCGCTATTGCTTTACTCATTTTTATTCTTATGTAGAGTAGCTATTAATTCGAGTCCCATAATAATTAAAAGTTTTTTGGTCGCGATTTTCTTCTCCTAAATAGTCATTATTACATATAACAAGAAGAAGAAAGAATACAAAAGAGTTTTTTTTCTCGCGGATTACGAAGAATTGAATGTAATAATAATACTTCACAATATTTTTGTTTTCTTTTTTTCTCTTGATTTAATCGATAGTATTTTTCTAAGCGATTATCGCCGCTAATATGAGGAGAAATGAGACTTATAGTGGACGATAAAAGTGTTTTATGCTAAAGTGTGTGTGTTCGCAATTTTATAGATATTTATTTAATCTGACAAATCTTCCTACGCTCTCAAACTCCGGCGCAAACTGTTTGATGCATAACTGTTGAGTACGCAAAATCCATTGCATGTGTCAAAAAACATTATAGGTAACAAAACGCATCCTTATTATGCAATATAAATATTTAAGTTTGTGTTGTGTGTGTGTGTGTTGTTTTTTTTCGGTAGATTTAGCAAAATAGTAGTAAAGGGCAGAAGGAATGCTAGAAAGTTCTGGTGACAAATTTTAAATGTTACAGGTCTCGCAGGATTTAATGTGACAACTATTTGCGCAGTTTTTTTTGATAGCATGTATTTTATTCTTTTAAATGGTTTAATTTTTTTAAAATTCAGTTTAGAATCTGACAGAATTTTGGATTTTTTAGAACTTTTGACAGTATTCAATGAGTTACTAAAATTTTTGAATTACCAGAATCGATAAATTCTTGTATAAAATAATGAAATTTTCTTAAAACTACATTTTAATGAAAAAAGTCTGTAGAATTTGACGTTTATTTCATAAATATCTGCAAATATACTAAATCATTATTAATTTTAAAAGAAATTAGTAATTTTTCAGAATAAAATTAATTCTCAGTATTATCTTAGTAAATTTTCATTTTAAAAAATAACGTTTAAATAAGAATATTTATAATTTTCAACTTGAGTTCTAAAGTGTTCATATTGCCACTCCCTTAAGCATCGAAAATTTTCTATTCACGCGGGTCTGAACATTAAAAATAGTTTTCCAACAAATCCTGCAGGCTATTACCGCAAAATATGAAGTTAATAAAATTTTACACAGAAATGATTTCACAGTGTAATTAAAAGTTTGCTGGAAACTCGTTTATTAAACATAATTTATAAAAAGGTTAATGCAATCGGAGATAAAGCGGGGAGTGAAAGTAGGGGGGTTTCGATACGAGGGAGACCCTTTGAGGGTAGGGGTGAGAATTATTTTTTACAAAACCCCATAACAGGGTAGGGTAGGGTAGGGTAGGGTAGGGTAGGGTAGGGTAGGGTAGTGTAGGGTAGGGTAGGGTAGGGTAGGGTAGGGTAGGGTAGGTTTATGATTGTGTACAGGTTGTGTATTGGTCTGGGATTGGTCAGGTATGTATCGTGTATATATCCTTTGGGTCGAGTCTGGATAGGGTCAGGTTCGAGTATTATCGTGTCTTTGTATCTGTCGACTGTTTGGTATGCATCTGGGTATGGGATGGGCATGAGTTTGGTATGAGTCGGGTGTTTGTGTGGCATATTTTGAAAGATTGGTCGTTGGAATGAAAGTAAAGATTTTCAAAACATTTAACAATTTAAAACAGAGTTTTCTCTCGCCAGCTGATACTCTAGTATTTCTATAATTATTTAAGTATAAAAGTCAATTTCTTAAGGCTATACTTTTATTAATGCAAAATAAGCTAAATATTAAAGTATATATTAATATTAAATAATTACTGTAATTAAATCAAAAAATTTTACTAATTATTACATATCAATAATTTGTTAGATATCTAGAAAATAAACGAATACTAAAATAGGAAATAATATTTTTGTAATATTAACCAAAAATTGTAGTGAAATCATATTTCGAGACAAATAATAGAAAATTAAATTATAGCTATGAAATAATCTAGTTTTTGAGTGTTTATATTTATTTTGAACGAAAAACTCGATAAAATTTTGCTCAATTGAATACGCTTTCTGTGAGAAATATATAATTTTCTTAAACTGTTCATCCAATAAAACCTGTTTATCGCTTAAAAGCCATAAATGCTTTTCCGCCAAAACTTGGTCACATTTGGGTCGTTTAGCAGGTAATGGTGACAATAAATTTACAATTAAGTTCAATATGTAATTCATTTTTGCTCTCAACAATGGATGGAAATTGTGATTTGTAACACTAGAAACAAAAATAGATTTAAAAATATATTTGAAAACTTAAAAATTAAATTAATATCATAAAAGCTTAAATAATTTTCATAATTAAAATTAATAAATACATAAAATCCTTTAATATTATCAAACTCATTCATTACGGAGTGTTTTAAGGAATTTCAGGAAAGTTCATAAAGTTTAGAACATGTCTAACGAATCTATTCTTAATGTTTAGTTTACTAATTTATAGAAAGAAAAAGGTTAAACAAGATTTTTTAAAGTAAAAATTCCACTAAAAAATCTAATAAATGAACTTACTTTAAATCAATTTGAAATAATTCTTGAATTATAATGCCTAAACTATAATTATCCACTTTTGTTTTATATTTCGTAGTGTATGACAATTCTGGTGCTCTATAACCACGAGTGCCTTTATATTTGGTGTGAGATTGTTCAGCGAATTCATGGAAAGTTGATAAACCAAAATCAGATAAATTGACAAATCTATTATTACTGAAATTTGTTAATAATATATTTTCTGGTTTTAAGTCGCGATGAATTATGGCTGGATTTTGTTGGTGTAAGTATTGTACACATTCTAATATCTCATACAATAATTCACTGCAAATGTAATAATCAATCAATGATAATGTGTTATCAGATGGTGTTATACATTCTTTAATTTTAATGATGACATCTTTTAACGTTAGTGAACACAACTCCATTTGAATGTGTAATAATTTTGTTTTAGTGCATGAATACAATAAATTATTCAAATTTGGATTTTCACCAATGTTTTGTTCTAAATATTAATTGGATTCAATCCATGAGTCAATATATTTGACCACAAAATCACTTTTAAGTTTTGATAGAATCTTCAATTCTTTGCTTAACCCTCATTTCAGGTGAAAAACTGATTTTCTTTATTGCATACAAATTATTATCAAAATTGTTTGTACACTTAAAAACACTCGCAAACCAAACCATTCCTAATGAACTCATTTCTTTATAATTGTTTCTATAACTTGCATTCTTTTTAATTCTTTTATAAGTGACTTTTACATAGAATGCAAACGTTTCATCAATTGATGTGAAATCTGTTTGTTTTAATATTTTTAAATATTTATCGCCATATTTACCAATAATAGAACACTTATTATCAGTCGCCAATGCAACACAAAATTCAGAATGCATTGTTGCAGCGATTTTAATGAATTTTGTGGAAGAGTTTAGCTTTGTTGGAATATTATGCGATAAAAACTTTGAAATATAACCACAAAAATAAATATCGCCATCTGTTGATAACATTAATGTATATCTATTACCACACTTTATTTTTTTAATTATAGGGACATTTAATTTTGTTGGAATCATCTGCTTATCAATGCCAACAATACCCAACTGCGCGTATTTATTACTCCCCCAACCATATACGTCACCACTTTGTGTGAGTGCTATCGAATGACTATCACCACACGAAATGTGTATAATTTGGCATATATTTAACTGTAACGGTGACAACTGGTCGACATAGTATGGACTGCCACACTGTCCATAATATTGGTCTCAATAAGTAAACACATTACCATTTTTTGTTAATACAAGTGTATGGTCAATACCTCAGCAAATTTTGATCACATTATGCTCACTTAAACTCTTTAATAATTTTGGTTCATCACACCTGATTCTGGAGCCATCAACCAACTGACCCCCTTATGTTATTACCCCAACTATAGACACGTCCATTGTCTGTAAGCGCCACATAGTGAGAGTCACCGCAATCAAATTTTTTAATGACTTGATTCTCACAAAATGACTCAAACTTGTTTAAATAATTACCACGACTATGACATTGATGCACACAATCATTCAAAGTTACAAATAATAATTCACATGAAGTTACATAAAATAATTTAATACTAGTGACCAAAAGAGCCTAAATATTTTATCTAATCCTCACAAATATATTTACAAAGTAAAATGCAAAAAATTATATTATTATTAATTACATTAACGGATTTATTAAATTTAATTTAAAGAAATGTCCAAATTTCATTCCCCCTTTTTGTATAACATATTAGTGCTTTGAGCCTGTAATGTTTGTTTTCAAGCATTATAAGTGCGAATCAGGCAAAAGTAACGCGACAGTGAAAACCCGCCTGAATCATGGCAGAACATTTTTATATGCGTAGACAGCACCTGGAAGCTGACTTATGTACATTGCATAAAAAATCTGCCAACAGTAATTAAGTTTTAAGTTGAACAACGATTCCACTGGAGGGTTAAATGTAAAACAAATGGAAATTTAGCGGCAATTATTGGAACATTATTAGCACTTATATCGATTGCGTATCACATTAAAGATTATAAAAATGGAATAAATCCGTTTTATTTAAAGCCTTTCGAAATGATGTGTTTTAGTTTCGCCACATAGTATTGGTTTGACTGATAAATAGGATATTCTCAAGTTATTAAAGAAATCGAAATATTTATTTAATCTGTATTATCGATTATCTCGATTTGTTTATCTATGGTTTTTAGTATCTTTTATTCCTTTAGCTTTAAATAGTAGAAAATTAATACATGTTATATTTGTTGCGTTACCGTGGAGTTTATTTTTCACATTATATGTAAAGTTGTCGTCGGTTTGAAGTTTGTCAAACCGAACCGAACCGCTAATTTTTAAATAAAAATTAAACCGAAACCG
>JAQIVF010002002.1:0-12136 GCA_034698365.1 Steganacarus magnus | reverse complement strand
TTGAAAAATTTTTGAAAATTAAAATCTAAACAAAATTGAAATGAGAATTTTTTAAGAAATTGAATTGAAATAAAATTTAAGTGAAAAATTTTTGAATGTTGAAATTTAAATAAAATTGAAACAAATTTTTTTAGAAATTAAATTCAAATAAAATTGAATTACAAAAACTGCAATTGAAACAAAACTAGATATCAGCGACCAAAAAGACAACTTCGTGAAGGCGTATTCCAAATATTGTATGTTTTTCATTGCAAATAAAATAAAATTTATCATTTTAACTAGTGTTGTTTCCATTTTTATAAATCGAAATTGAAATAGAAAAAAAATTTCGATTTCTATTTCTATTAATGGAAATCGAAATGTAATCGAAATAAAAAATTTTTCAAAAATCTAATCGAAATGCAATGTAAATTAAATGAAAATTAAAAATCGAATTTAAACTATAATTTACTCAAAATGCAAATAGAAATCGAAACTGAAATATAAATTGAAATTTCATTCAAGAAGATTATTATTCTTTTAGATACAAAATAGATTTGACATACATATCTATATAATACTTGTCAGAATTAATTATAATTGATAAATTTTCGAGTAAACCTTACTCTAGGGATGGCAAAAAGCTCAAAAGTGGTGAGTTTGAGCTTGAGCTTGTCAATCTCAAGCTCAAAATCATATAATTCGAGCTTTAGCTTCTAATTTTTACAATAAGGTTGAGCTTGAGTTTATTAAAAATGTAATGAGCTTGAGCCTGAGCTTCGAGCTTATAATGCACTTATATTTATAAGGATAATTTAATTTTTTGCGTTTAATTATAAAATTTTTTTATTATAATAATTTAATTCTCTTATATAAAAATTTTTCAATATAAATTATTAAGTAATTTCACTATTGTTAACAATTATATACATTTAAATTTACTTTATTATGGATACACAAGCTCGGAAGCTCACCAGGTTGAGCTTTGAGCTTGAGCTTAAGTGAGCTGGGCTCAGTAACCACCGAGCTCCGAGCTTGAGATTCAAGCTCCGGGTCAATGAAAAGTCGAGCTTCAAGCTCAGCTCAGCTCAAGCTAGCTTAAGCTCACTGAGCTTTTTGCCATCCCTACCTTACGCTGACTAATTGTTCAGGTTCTATAAACAACTTATTTCTTTTAAGTTTTCAAAAGAGCTCAAAACAATCGTAAAATACAACAAAACTCTTTTAATATTTGTTTAGTATTTTATTGATAGGTGTGCGACATAGCGCATCAAAATCGCACGCTTTTAGTATAAATAAGGCTAAAGTCCGCGCTTTCATTGTGTATCGTAATTCCCTTTTCGTTGAGTAAACAACTCTTATGTAACGCTTTCGCTACACAATTATACGCTTTTCGCGCTTTCATAATAAATTATTCGTTATTATCGATATCACGTCTCATTATAATTATGAATTTGTTGCGTTTTCGCTTATATTTTCCCTCATTTTCGTTGAATTCCGTTAACATCAAATTTAGAAAAAAATTCAAAATTTTATTTCAAGCCACCAATCATTTATTAAATCAAACTTTTAATAAGAGGTTCTAATGTTATAAGTGTTAATTACTATAAAAGTTTTTGTGTTATTTTGGTAATTTTTTTAAACAAATAATAGCGCTTATTGCTTTTTTAGTCTAATAATAAAACTCATTGACTCATCCTTATTGAATTTTCTGCTAAAATCACGGCTCTGGTGTAGCGGCTAAGTTCGAGGAGGAACTTGAGATCTTTTACAAGGAACCTACTGCCTGAAACTTTGGGTCTTGTTAGCAACAGGCCACACACAGTAAGGTCAAGAACTTTACATAAGACACGGCGAAAGTAGAGCCAGGTAAGAGAGCGTCTATGTTCTTAAAGAACATAGCAAACACAAAACGGGTAGGGGACATTGGGTTAAGAATTTAGAACAGTACAGGGAGTCTTGTAAAATGTTAATCCGTAATGATTAGCTTGCTGTGCTCAATTAGTTATGTAGCTTGCTCAAAGTAATGTCTGAGTCAGAACATGTCTGTATTCAAGGTCTTTACTGAGCTGAGAGAGCGAAGACTTTACAAGATATGTAAGAGTAAAACCGAGTGTCGAATAGGTCGTTAAGGACAGGCTTATTGAGATCCAATCGTTGATATATCGAAGAAGCACTACTATGCGTAAGCAAAGAGTCAGTGCTTAAATTATTAATAATTAAATAATAAAAATAAACAAAAATATAAAAAAATAAATATATTTTGAAAAAATGACACCAATGATTTTCATAAAATATTTGATCTGACCATAGATAACAAACTCGATTCTATTTGTTGTCAAATAACTTCGAGTATATTTCAATTATTGGACTGAGATATACGATGTTTTGGGTTCAAATCTATCGATAATGTTTGGATTGTTTTCCGAAGAGCACATTGTGGACACAATGAAAAATTTTTTAATTCATACCAATGTTAAACAAATGCAACACAAAGGTTACGATAAAATTAATAACAATAATTACTGATATGAAAGACATTAATGAACATTCATAAACGCTTTTCTGGTAAACAATAACTTTCACTGTAATTAATAATTAAACTGATATCTCATCGATTAAAGCTTGTCTTATTTAAATGAACATAACAAAGAGAGAGAGAGAGAGAGAGAGAGAGAGAGAGAGAGATTAGTGAGATTCATAATGAATAAAAACGTATTGAATATTTAAAATATTTTTAATTTATCATAAAAATTATATTAAAATAAATTATTTTATTTAAATTTATAAAAACTATTATTAATTATTCTTTAATGAAATGAAATAACCATAATTTACTTTGTTGTCTTCAATTGTTTTCCTTTTAAATATTACTATAGGATTTAGTTTTTCTCCATTAGCAGTAACGCACATAACAACAGTGAAACAGCATTTTTCAGCGTTATTTGTTACTACTTTAATAATTTTTTCGCCCTTCTTTACAACTAGAGTAAAAATTATAAAAGCGAAATTAAAATACAATTGAAATACAATAAAAACAAGAAAATACCTGTATAATTTGATGGCATATCGAAGCTTAATGAAATTTCATCCATATTTCCGATATGTCTCAAATCGATATGTTTTATCGCATTTTCAACATAAACTTTGAATGAAGCAAGTTTTTCTTCCCAATCAGTGGGTAACTCCTGTCCTGTTGTTTTTCGCCGAACACGTAAATCATTTCTTTTCATAAAGTTATGACACCAGTTACCTGTACCTTTAAACTCAATAATATTCAAATTCTCAGGTAATGCGAGTCTTCTAGCTTCGAGAATTATTTGTATTGTCGACACTGCCCGAAATTTTTGGTTCTGTTTTAAAACCCAGTCATAGAGTTTTTTTTCTATTTCAGGCCAATATGGTGTCATATGTCTTAGAGCACGTTTATTTCGGTTCATTACCTGTGTTTATTTGTAAATTAAAATTAAAAATCTTTACCATAAATTACTTAAATAATAATTAAAGATTATACCTTTAAGACTTCTTTTTGTTTGCGCCAGTCTCTTACCGAACTGTCATTAATTTTAAAATGACGCGCAGCTTCCCGGTTACCATTATTTTCGGCGTACTCAATAATTGAAAGTTTTGTCTCAGCAGTGTACGATTTTTTTGACATTTTTATTACAATTTAAATTTTAAACAAGAAACAAAATATACAAAACACGTGTTTACGTATAACTATAAAAATATCACTATAAATATACATAAATTATGTGCGCGATATACAACAAGTGCGCGCTATCTAAGAAAAAATCTTAAATTTTAAGAAAATTTTTGGTGCGCGTTATACAAGAGGTGCGCGCTACACACACTAAATTACGGTATATAGTGAAGAGTTGACAAACTTATTAAGAATTTAGTATTTCTTTATTTGAATGTAAGCTTCATTTTGATAATATCTGACATATTAGTGATCATAGAAATTCTTTACTAATTTTTCAGATTTATTGTTTAATATAAAATGAATAGAAAGTGTAAACATTATTAATTTGTTGGCATTTATCTCATTTCAATGATTCGCTGTTTTAAGATATTCTTGAAATAAGAATCAGCTAAATTTATCTGTTAATTGTACTATCTTTTTATAACATCTGATTGTCGTAATGTTCATACACCACTCTCCTTATGAAACAATCAGGAAGCTTTTTATTTTATGTTCAATTTTTTTTCTTATAAAGATTTCCATCTTTTACTATATATGTATAATCTTTCTGTGTCTCTCCATTCATTGATTCTATTATTTGGTTAATTCATATATACATAATTAATTTGCTCCTCCATATAAAAATCATTATTTGCCAAAGAAGGGTCTGTAATTGTTGCAACTAAACTTTTGATTAAATCCCTAAATTCCCCTTAGCTTTGGTTGATCCACTGGATGACGAGACAAATAGTCTACATATCCCATTTTTGTTGCTGGTCTGTGCACAATTTCCATAGCCGAGAACGTTTCCGATATAATACTCCATATTGTCAATCCACCTGATTTCGACGTCATTATAAGGAATTAGCATATCGCGTTAATACTAGTAAAGGGTTGGAGAAAGTATATTTTAACGAATTTTTAATAACTTAATAATGAATATGCAAAACACATTATTATTATCAATTTAAATTTAAAAATTACTTATAATAAACACTTTTATTTAATAATATAAATTGCAAAATACAAATTAAAATTTAAATAAAAAAAAAGAAAATTAGAATATATTATCTTTTGATAAAACAAAGAATGCATGAATGAACTACAACCTCCAATATAATTACATTTCACAAACAAAAGATATTTGTCAATTAAATTTTTATTTTGTTTTAAAATTTACTTTATTTAATTTTTTACCCATAGCAATTTATCTCGATAATTTTAATTCAACTAGTAAATTACATTTCAATTAATAGTGTTAGTTGCGAACTGAAACTGAATGACTAAACCCCTAAAAACTAAACCTTAGCAAACATTTGTAAGAGTTGATATGACTCATAAAACACAAAACACATAAAAACGAACCATTAATTGTAAAAACACTCATAATCACATACATGCAATAGTTCACGAAACAGACCTCTATTCAGAAAACTCACTTTAAAAATCACTTGTTGTTTAGCCAGCAAACTGTTAACATCGTCATAAAGTTACTCTCAATTTATAAAGCATTTTTGTATTATTTAGCAAGTTTATTTAATCTTAATTAAAGGACATTTTGTATTAAACGAGTCTTTATTTAATTGAATTGTGTGAAACAGCGAAAGGCGGTGTAGCGACCGTTTGGTTAAGCGACAGTCGCGTTCATTAGTGCGTGAATCGTCACTAGCTTACCGTTATAGGCACCTAAACCCGATTCGCGCCTATCAATAGAAATGAAAATGATTTTTTTTTCGATTTCAATTTAGATTTTTACAATGAACACAACAATAATCTAAACTTTTATATATATTTCAATTTCGATTTCTATTTTCATTTTGAGTAAATTACAGTTTAATTTCGATTTTTAATTTTATATCGATTACATTTTTGAAAAAAATTTCATTTCGATTACATTTTTGAAAAAAATTCATTTTGATTACATTGCATTTACAATTAATAGAAATAGAAATGAAATTTTTATTGAATTCGATTTCGATTTTTAAAATAGGAAACAACACTACAAATAGCTTAAATAATTTAATTTAATATTTTGAGAATTCACCAAATGGAATATTATTAATTTTAAAAGGGTTTTATTTCAATTTTTTTATTCAAAAAACAAATTAAAAATATAAGTGTAAATATTTAAGTATGAACAAAGAAAGGTATTAATAAAAATTACCAGATTGACAATTGAAAAATTAAAAATATTATTTGATTATTGGTTTTTAAGTTAAATTAAATCAAATAAAACTAATTTATTTTAAAAACCGAATATATGCTAATTCAGAGAATTTCAAGCGATTTTAAATTAAAAATTAGTTTTTAGTAGTTTTGCTTTTTTTCTACATTTTAATTTTACTTTTCTTTTACTTTTTCTTTCTGTTATTTTTCTAATTTCGATTGTATTTTACTTTTTCTTCTGTTAAAAATTTCAATTTCGATTGTATTTTACTTCTGCCTTTAAAAGCGTTATCAATTTTACTTTTCTTTTACTTTTACTTTAAGTAAAAGTAAAATTGATTTTCGTTATTTTACTTTTACTTTTTAATTTCGCTTTTCATGTTATTTTTCAATATTTTACTTATATCCTTTTGTTTCAATTTTACTTTTTTTTCTTTACGTTTTATTAAATTCGATTGTATTTTAGTTTTTCTTTTCGAATAATATATAATTTCAATTGTATTTTGCTTTTTCTTTTAAGTATCATTTTAATTTCGATTGTATTTTACTTTCGCTTAATCGAAAGTAAAAGTAAAAATATTTTTTGCTTTTTCTTTTACTTGGAAAAAAGCGAAACAACACTAGTTTTTACACAATGATTTATAAATTTTGACTTTATAACCAAAGGGTAAAAACCTTACATTACTTTGAACATAAATGAATTTTTATTTAAGAAAATTCAACATAAGTAAACTTTTATTGAAACAATTACTCTCCAATTTCTATTTTTAAAAATATGTTATTCATGAACAAATTCCGATTATTATCGCAAAATTCAAAAAAAATTCACTCGCAATGAGAAATTTTTAAATATTTAAAACAAGCATTTTTTGACATTAATGAACTAATTGTTGAGCGATCGAATCGATGGCTTGAATTCCATTTGTTTTAATTTAAGCCATGATTTCGTCAGTTTATGTAATAAAATAAAATAACGAGCGAACAGTAATGCAATCTAACGAGAAATAAAGAAATATTCGTTTAATGAATGGATTTTTATAACTTTCGACTTAACTTTGAAAAACGCGAATCGCGTGAATACGAACTGATTTCCGCACGAAAAACCGATTAAATTTCTCGCATTACTCGCTCTTTCGATTAATGATAACAGCTATCATAGAAAAAAGCATTAAATTTATATTATTTTTCGTAATGGAGTTATTGACAAATGAGTGAATTATCGATAATTACCTTGAACTTTATTTTGCCATCAGTATTGGTCCATAAAAACAAAAATATACGGTACCCGACTTTACTCGAAAACTTTCCAGAGTCGTTAATGCAATAGTTTATATAAGCGATTAAAAATACATATATAACCAAAACAATACCAGCGCCGAGCATAGTAACAAATATGAATATATTTAATCCGGTAAATAGCAAAAAATGCAAATATATTAAGCACACTACGAATACTGAGTACGTCACAACAAAAATAATTTTTTTCCAAAATTTGTTGTAATCAAAAATAATTTTGCAAACAATATTATGCTCAACTATTAGATGTTTTAAAGTTTGGACATTTAAATATTGATTAAATGACAAAAGTCGAGTAAATGATAGATTGACAGAATCCAGACATGTCTTCGAGTATAACATCATAGTAATGTAATAGATGAATGCCTGGATAATAATTGTTATGGGAATAATATATGTTAGAAGTGTGACCAATCCTTCAGTGACTATAATCATGACAGCATAGTAGAGATCATAGGTGTAGAGTAATGCAATTGGTATCAATACAATGATGAATATAGCGCAACAAAGATAGCCTTTGGAAATAAGAAAATAAAATATTTTTAAGCGACTATAGAATTTGTTATAATGTAGATTATAATTGAGGCCAGTATTTGATGTTGAATGTAATCCCCGAAGAACTTCAATCATTGTGATCCAATTATCGCCACTTTTATAGCTATTGTTTAGTAGAGTTATTAGTGTTGATCCGACTGCTACTAAGATTAGTGAAAACAAATATCGAAAAATTGTAAAACCATTTAAATGTCTCGAAAGGTCCAAAAAATATATCGATTGTTTTTCGTCTCGAAAAAAGATTAAATAAATTATAAAACGAATGACATTTAAATAAAGCCAGAAACACGTTAAATAAAATCGATAAATATTAGAATCGGTTTGAAATACGAGATCATATCCATACAGTCGTAAGTCAATTGTAGGTCTTTCTATGGTACCTTTAGAAAGTATTACAATTGGCCTTACTTTTCTATCGGTAATCTGTTTCCATTTTCTTGAAGCCATTTTACAGTACAATGCAGTATTGTGTGATCTTTAACATTACTGAAAACTTCTAAATGAGATTATTCTTTACCTGTACATTCAATAATAATTCCATCTCTAAGTAGTTAATTATTAAAGCAATATCATTAGATTTTATTTACCATTAAATATAGATTAAAAAAATTTTATTTAAGTAAATAACAATCAATAGTGATTTCAAAATCCACTTAACAATTTCATTGATCGCTTCTATACTCATTATTCGTTAGAATTCACTGAAATTTAGCATATCTTACTAGAGAAAAGATTTTTTCTTATAGAAATAAATAAAAATGTCAAAATAGTATTTATCGTAGAATGGTTTAATGACATTTTTTGTGGTCAAACTGGGTTCAAATATTATTTATGTTCATTGAATCTTAACCGGTAATTTCATTGTGAGAATTTGTCAGAAATAATGCATTAGTCTAATGTTAACTAACGTGTAATTTTTAATTTTATTTTTCTTGTGATATAACTTTTTTTAACCTTATTTACTTTTTCTGGAGATAAAAATCTGAAACTTATTTAAAGTGAACGCAAAAAGTTAAAACCATAATTTCATGATTAATACCTGGAAATCAATATTTCATTGACCTAAATTTTGATTGCATTTATTGTAATGATTTTTTTACTGAAAAAACACATTAATTAAAAGTTGAATTAACGTCTCGATGGATAATTAACTTTAATTATTGTTGTGTTTCCTCAAACATAATGTACTGTCTTATTGTATTGAAAGGTCCTATGACTTTTAGAATCATCAGAATAATCATTAAAGAATAATAAAATATGTTTGAAGGATTTACTAAATTTTTTAAACTAGTATTTTGTACCGCTGTTACTATTTTATTATGTTTGTATTTCGTGAATTGTTAAACAAAAATTTCATTTAGTCTCTTAACTCTAAAATAAAAACATAAAAGTTTAAAATAATAAAAATTAACAATTTGTGTAAACATTGGGTGAAAATAATTTAATATAATTTCCTGCAAACAATCAAACGGCACACGAAGATAGGATAATACATATTTTGCCACTGAGTGCACAACCATTTTCAGACCACAATAAAACTCACGTTTGCGGTTTATTTATGAGGATATTTGCTGTTTTATCGCAAAAGTAGGGTGACCAACTTTTATTATGACAAGCCTCGAGAATTTAAAAAAGTGTATACTTTATGCCGGGAGTTGGGCGGGAGGTAACAAAAGCAACAGTTACGGCCGGGAGAAATAATGTATACTTTATAAAAGTTTCCATGGAAGCCGGGAGACCTGCAGGTAAAATCCCGGAGAATCCCGGAAACCGGGAGCATTTGGTCACCCTACGCAAAAGTATAACTATAGGTAAGTATCAGTGATTCGTAAAAATATTAATAATAAAATAATTTTGATTCCATTTGAATTAATTATTACTATTATTATACAGTATTAGTTTATTTCGAATAAATGACACCAAAGATTTTCATAAAATATTTGATCTGACCATCGATAACAAACTGGATTCGATTTGTTATCCAATTAAATATTGATAATTAGTTAAATCCAAAAAATTTTAAAATGATAAAAGTTTTTGCTATTTAAAATTTTTATTGCATTTCAATTTCGATTTTCGGTTTTATTTTAGTTAATTTGCATTTCAATTTCAAAATTTTCTAAAAAAAATTTTCTTTTGATTGAAATTAGATTTCAATTTTTAATTATTATTTCATTTAAATTATATTACGATTACATTTTAATTTCGTTTAATAGAAATGAAATTAGATATTTTTTTCAATTACAATTTCGATTTTTGTAAATATGCAAAACACTAATCTATAAAGTTTATAGTATAAACTTTAATTTATATTTGAGTTTCGATTTCCATTGACATTTTGAGTAAATTGACATTTGGCGCAAATCTGGATCCAAAAGTGATTTATAAGCATCACTCTGCGTGATCACATCATAGGTTTGGTTTAATTTAATCGAGCAACCATTTCCACGTAGCAGCATATTTTGCGGCATAATTTTCAACAAAAAAAATACTTCTAATACAAACAATTTTAAAATAGCAAAAAAATTCACTTGACTTTCAATTTGTTTTTCGAAATAATTTCTTTAAATAATTTGTTTTTTTATCTACAGAATAATAATAGTTATCTAATCCAAGAACTTTGCTTATTTTCACTTTAATTCAATTATATACATAATTTACACTAAAGTTTCAAAAAATAAAGAAAATCTTCAAATTATAATACAATTTTAAACTACGTTTATACACGATTGTGTGTGTGTGTGTCTGTGTTTGTGTACATTACATGTTGTGTGTGTGTGTTTCGGTTAATTATGTACAAAATAGATTGTAATTTTAATTTTAATTATTTTAAATTTAGTAAACATATCCAATATAAGAGCAATCTTTAAAAACAAAAATAAACGAAACATAGCAATAGTAATAACAATTAATTTGTTATAACAAATATGACTAAATAAAATTTCATGTTTTTTTCTGATTTTCAAACTCACGAGACCTATTAAAAAAAATATTTCAACAAAACAATGCAAAACATAAATATAAATAATTACAAAATAAATAAAATTCACAGATTAAGTTGCATAGGTGTTATCATAATCTGTTTGTAACAGTTTTATATCGTGGAGAAGGTTTTGGTGGTAAATTGGGACGAATCGTAACAATCGGTTCAATGACCGCATAACCGCTTGTCTCGCTTCGGCACACGTATATGTCGTTTAATCGTGGCTTAGGTTTTGGTTTAGGCTTAGGTTGCGGTAAACTGTAATCAACACCCAATTTATCGAATTGTCCGCTAAAACAATCATAGTTATTACCAGTACTAGTCATTGATAGTGATTTACTGCTTTGTTTGGCAACAAATCGCGGCAATTGTAATGTGTTTGTGGCTTCAATTGTCGCGATCGACTTCTGGCGTCATGCCATCGAATCGATGGTATTCGCGAAACCGATTTCTAACTGTTTGCGCGATATATAGTCAGTGCGTCGATGAACAGTGGTGTGACCAGAGTCCCAATCAGTGATCGAACCAGTGGTCGACGACGAAGACTCGCACCGTTTAGCCATACATTTAATGCCATTAATGCGATCACTAACGCTATCATTGCTATTATTGTTAACATTAATTGGTTTGTGAACATTACTACCACTAATAACAGTGTCAGTTATGACTGTATTGTGCATCAGTTTAGTGGCGACAACAGGGCTCGGAGTGTACGCCGAGTTACTTGAACTTCCATTACTAGTTGTCTTCTGTCCATTGTGTTGACCATCTGGTTCTCCTCTCTCGTAACACATCGAAAACGCGTTATTAATCACACCATTACTGTTATCGCACTTTGTATGCGACACATCTTCATCGCTGGATATAATCTCATCGGAAGAACACTCTTCCGAGTCTTCATTGCTGTTGTCATTACTATTGTTGTTGGAATTGTCGTTATTATCGAAAACAGCTAACAATGCTTGCAATGCGAAAGCAATGGTGCGCTTATTGGCGTTCTTTCCGGTTCGCAGTTTCACCGAATTCGATCCAACTTCCATCAAATCGAAACCCAATGACGCGAATAACTCGTGACAACCGGGTGTTGACCACAGAATCAGTGGAATTGTTTCCACAATCGGTGGAAGTGATGACAATGTGTCGATTTGATTGCAGTTGTGCTGTGAAACCAGATTTTTCAACTAAAAAATAATTAATAGAAAGTTATTTAAAATCACTTTTAATAAATTATAATAAATGAATACCTGTTCAATAATACTGGAAACCGATTCACTATTTGTTAACAGTTTTGAGATCGAATTAATTGTTTGCGAAGACAGCGCAAGTATCGCCTGAAGAGCTGAACTGCAATCACGTAATCGATGGTTGGGATCGGATTGCGGAAAGAAGACGGAAGCCGGCAGACCGTTATTGGATTGAGGCTCGAACCGGAAACCAACTGATATTAATAACTCTCGCCAACCATTCACTGA
>JAQIVF010002001.1:0-12141 GCA_034698365.1 Steganacarus magnus | reverse complement strand
GAATTTGAATTTGGGCAAACTGTTTCAACAGTCGATCTCAAATTATACATTCCGTACATTTGGTAATACGTAATAAATTCAATAAAAAAGTTAAGTTTTTAAAGAACTAAACTTTTGTCATTAAAAAGCAAGACATTAAAGTGAATGTATAAAAAAGAATATGTAGATAAAAAGATAGTGTTATGACACATACCATTATATGAGTTTTGTAGCTCAAAATGCCTTCATCTTTCTTTTTAGTGATGAGCAACATTTTGTCAAAAAGAAAAAGATGTCGAAATGCTTTGGCACCAAACATGCGAAAAGAGCCTTCACACTGAAGATCACCATAAGTAGTTAAGTCTTGCCCCTTAAAAGTAATTAATAATCAATAATTATAAATAATGTATATAATGTATAAAATATGTAATGTATATAATAATGATGACATACTTCCCAGTTGTACAGCAAACTTTGTATTTCTTGAACTCTAATCGCATGTTCGTGTTTTCTCTTCATATCATTGATATGATAGGCAATATTGGTCATCACCGATAGAGCGTTCTTAATATCATTATACTCATTCGATTCTTTATCGGTATATTTAACGATGTTCTAAAAATCAAATAATATGAAATGATAAATGTTATGATTAGCGGTCATTGTGCTGCTCTATAATTCACGTGAACGTACCTGTAATAAAAGATGATACTTGAGTATGCGCTGAACAGGCTTCAGCAAATAAGATCCCAGTGGAAGACTATGCTTCAATGTTAGCTGCCTTTCTTTGAATAATTCGGCTCTATCTGAGTTTCTCATCATTTCGGTTAATAAGGACACAGTCCTACAAAATTGACAGCAATAGTTAATAACAGACAAACAGACTAATTATTTAATTATAACATGTAGATTACATACTGAGGATAATTTGTGCAATAATGTGTATAAATACTGAATCCCGAACTATTTTGAATAAAGCATTTGGCAATCGATACTGCATTGAGTCCACACTCTTCTAATTGACTAAAAAAATTTGAATTAAACTTATGAATTTCTTCTATATTGCTGAATAAATTGTTCATTTCATCAATGATTGTCTCCGATTCATCACGTGATTTCATATAATTAAGATATCCCTAGAAAAATGAAAAACAGCAGTTAAATAAAGAAATCTTTTTTAGTTGGCATATAAATTGTGAATTAATAAAAGATGTGTGAAAAATGAGAATTTAATTACGCCAGAAAATATAAAACAACCTCACAAAACTGGTTGTTATCATGTTTTATCGGAAAAGGTAATACCACTCTGTTCTGGTTGTGTAATAACACCAAAGTCAATTGGATTTAAAAATCGTGGGTACTTTCGTATAAATTGTTTTGCCAATCTATCTCACAATATAGTTAAAACAATTTCGATCAAAAAATTGATACATGTTAAATATTAATCGATTTTCACATAAGTTGCTAAAAAATTTATCTATGTTTATCTAAACATACACACCTTTTAAACTATATATACTGTATATATATATATATGTATATATATATATATAAATTAGTAAAATAATTAGAAATAAGAACAATTAAGGATCATTTCAATTATGTGCTTAATTATTTAAAACTAAACACTTATTTACAAAAATAAAACCAATTTTTAACTTAGGCTCGAATTTCTTTTTAAAATATTTCTCAATACTTTTCCTACTAATTATTTTTATCAAAAATTTACTGATTTAGTTAGAGTTGAAAGCATTGATAGTATTAGCCAATGATAGTTTTGATTTTATTTTAAAATACAAACGCATTGTATCTTTCAGACAAAAATTACGATTTGAAGTCTTGTTTTATCTACGTTTGCCAACACTTGTTTTAAGTTTTCCAACGATATATACCGGTATATTTCTAATTGTTCTGATTTATGAAAACTAGATTAAATCTAAAACAATTGGAACAATTAATATATATTGTTGGAAAATCTTTTGATCGGTTCATTTAAAAATTGCTAAATTAGCTTAAACTCTCTTATAGCCCTTTTAAATAAGAAATTAATACCTTTTGAAGCAATTGTTAACGACTTTCAATCCCTAGTAAACGATTGTGTTTCAAAATGTTAAATGAATTATGACTAAATTAGAGTTCGGATATTTTGTTTAAACATTGCGATTGTTTTTATTTTGTTAAAAACATAAATTTGTTATAAATTTTAGCAAAAAACAACAAAAAGAATATGTGACACGTATTATATACGAGTTTTGCAGACTTCAATAGTCTGAGAAACTACTTTGAAATATCAAAGAATTGGTAGTTTTGCTAAATTTATGAGATTAAATGCGATCGAAACGAGTCGAGATTAATATCTGACTTCGTTTAAAGATTTATGTTAATTAGATATGTGGATCAAGTATTTTCGATGCTACACTCTTACTTTAATTTAATTATTTGAACTTAGTTTTAAAATTAAAACGGTTTATTTCTTTTCATTAATGGTTTATATACTATACCCCAAATGGCATATTCCGTTTCAGTATAAGTATGACAGACGGATAATAAATCCCTTAATTATTAAAAAGAGAGCGACAAACGGAATACTAAATCCATATATACATGCTTTGATTTTATCGAATTAAAATCAGATAAAAAATTTAACTAAAAATTAGGATTTAAAAAAATTATTGAATTTTTTCAAATATTTTGCATGATTTTTCTATTTCATATTTATTGTACTAAATATAATTCGTTTTTAAATATTTTATGAGGATTTGTATGAACCGGACTCGAACCTCAATTCTTGTAAAAAAAACTTTAAATATATACTAGAATTGAATAAGAATATAGCATAAACACACTATAATTTTATGACCACAAGTTATAAAGAAAATATAATATTAAAGTTCGGAAAAAAACAAAAATTTTAGAAATAATTATCAAATACAGTATACAGTATGATGGAAAATAAATTTATGAATGAGTTTTAATTGGAATTTCAATTTGTTATCGGGTTGTCTCGGGTTTTTTGTTAAAAAATTTTTTTAATATCGGTTTTCGGGTTATCGTGCTTATTATCAGTCCGGTTCGGGTTATTGTCACTACATTTCTACAGTTCGGTTCAGGTTAAGAACTCAATATTACGGTTCGGTTCTTCGAAGTATTACACGATAACATCTTCAATATTAGTTAATTGAATTTTGCATACTTGTATAGTTATTATCGTTTAAATTAAAACTTCTAATTTTATTTTATTGTTAAGGATTTCTCAACTCTAATATATTTGTGAGGACATCGAACATCGCTCCGAATTCTTTCAACTAAACTAAAAAATGTTCGCCTCTAATGCCACAAATTTTTGTTTATTTACACTTCTATTACATTTTTTGATTTGACTTTTTCCAAAAAAAAAAAAAGACTTGAGTTGAGTTTAAGTTATAACTTTATTATAAAAGAACCACTTATTCAAACGTTGGAATTTGCAGATATAAAGTCAAAAAAGAAGTCGTAAGTGATTTAAAGCTTAAAAAAGAATGTTAAAATGTTATTAAAAGTATAGATTTTGATGTGAAGAAACTGTTAGTAAAATATGTTTCAACTTTAAGTCACATTTATAAACAAATTATAATATTGAAAGGGATGAGACGCCAATTTTTATATTATTAATGCTAACAAATAAATAAATAAAAGATTAAAAGTATTTAAAGGAATGTTTTCATTTAATATCTAAGCATATCTTTCTTGGCATCACATTTAAGTTCTTCCTGATATTTGCGGTCACATGCCTTTAAACGCATACTAAGAAATGTCTCATTAAATTTTTAAAATACTTCATAACCATATGAATTAGCAGCTATTTCTAATAACTATATCGTAAATATATCGTACATATATATATCGGTGCAGTTTATTTCTAAATTTGTCTCGAGTGTCGAATGCGTGTTATCAGCAAAGTTTGCTAATTTCATTTTTATCACATAAAATGCAGATAAATAAATAAATAAATAAATAATCGTTAACTTAATTTAACATAAACATATCAAATAATTACTTTGTTAACCTTTAAAATAAAAAAAACTTTAACAAAAGGAAATTATAAATTTAGTTTTATAAGTTATAAAATGTGACTAATCGTTAATGAACTAAAGTTAAATAACACTGATCAAGCAATTGTTATAAAATTTGATTATATTATATTATCAACTTCTAGTTTTATTTTCAAACATATGTTCTTTAGTTATAGCACGCAATTGATGTATACAACAATTAAGATTAAGCGCTAAAAGTAAAATGTAATTATTTTCGCTCACATTGAAAGTTAAGAGCTCATGGAATTGAAAAATACGTTCGCACGGCTCTCATTCCAAGTGGACTTGTATTGAAATGAAACATTGGAATCTTTGAAAAAATGTATTAAAAAGAAAATTTAGATTAAGGGGAATGATTCCAAAATATGTAGAAAGAATTTCGTTCAGAATCTAATGCTAATGCATTATTTTACAAAAATTATACGTTAATAGAATGCAATAGTGATAAATCAAACAAGAATTTTGCTATTCTAGTAAAAATTTTAATAAAAGCTCTATAAAGGCAAAGTAAGCGAGTTTTATGATCACTTGAAGATGCAGTCATGATTTTAAGCGACCGCTCTTTGGGGCAATAGAGAAATTGTTGGCACATCAATGTTTGAATTGTGTCAGAGGTGTTCTTTTAGGAAACACAAGTTCGGTTATGCCTTTCATGATATCTGCCTTATAGTCTCTCCGACTTAATCACGTGGTCAGAAATGCTGTCCATGGTTTCTTAAGCTATTTTATTCACTGCAACAGTGGCGGTGCAAAATCGCTTATATACGTAAAGGTACTGTAACTGTCAAAAGTTATTGCTGGTATTAAACTGTCACAGTGGTTGTGGCAACAACAAATAAAATTGTTTCTTACATGCAAGAGTTTGGGTAAAATGCAAAATCAGACATTTTCAAAAAAATCTTTAAAAGTTTTATAGGCACAAATTTAGATTTTAAAAATATCCCATAAAAATGAATGCATGTTTGGAAAAGGAATCTAAAATTTTAGTTTACAATTAAAAAGTTGCGACTCAATGTAATCGATGGTCTATAGTAGACAAATATTTAGAGATTTCTATAAATTCTTAATAAAAAATTGTCCAAAGTATTGAATAAGATAATGAACTTTCACACATGATGTGTATTTATTATAAACAGAGTACATTATTTGCATAATTTTAAATTAAATTTAAATCAAACATAAAATTTTAAGTAATTTTGTAATTAAAATAATTGTATACTATAAATATATATACTGTACTAAATTTTCACCTAAAAGTAGCTGAAAAATTTGATTTGATGTTATTTACTACAATTTAATTTTATCTCAATTTTCAAAACTTTAGAAATTTTCTTTATTTTTCAAAGAACACCAGTGAGTGTCAGTTCTATAGCTGATTTTGTATATTTCTTTAACTCAACTAATCTGCGTTTCCTTTCATTTTCTCGACGGGAAATGAAGGAAGAGAGTCAGACATCTCAAATTTCATTAATGATATTTTTATTGACATGTTTATGTGAGACCAACTCTGGCTTCGATACATTCAAATTAAAAGTCATGATTGAATTTAAATTAATTTTTTAAAATATTATTTTTATTAATTTTAATTTCTAAGTATATACTAATTAAGATATATAGCAATAATACAAAATAAATTATTCTTAAATTTTTTTGATTAAATTAAATGTATCGATAGAGAACTGACGTTTTAAATCTTTATAGTTTTTATTCCTACTACTACTACTACTACTACTCCTAAATTTTTATTGAACGGCAAAGTTTTATAAGTTATATTAAAGTAACAACTGTTCGAATAGAATGCAGTAGTGTTGAGACGATTTTTTCAGTGGTGGTGTAAGAGTAAGCAGTGGTCCACTAGAGGTGTTTAAAGTTACTGTTGCTGTACACTTCAATTGTGATACTATTTTAATTTTGTCTCCTTATATGTATTACTTATACCCTTTTGGCATATATTTAGACTTTTAATTTATAGAAAATTAAAATATATGATTAGCCAAAGACCGCGTTCCCATATCTCTATCCAGTATTATTCAAAATTTCTTAATTTTAAAATTAAAGTTCACCAAAACTTTAAACCCCTCCACAACAACCTCCCACATCTATTAATGTTTTTTCGGTATGTTGTATCTCTTGTTATGTCGATTCCAGTTTTTTAATTTCTATTCCGATTCTATTCTTAAAATTATTTATTAAATCGATTCTATTCTAATTCTATTCTGAAACAATTTTTATTTCGATTCTATTCAGATTCTTATTCCGATTTCAATTCCGTATTTCAATTCTCAATTTAAAAATGAATAAAAGTTAAATATTTACTAAAATCCGTTATTTTTTGCATAACTTTAGGCAAATATTTATATTTGTTTTGAAAAAACATACTAAAATAAAAAATTAATTTCTATTCCAATATCACTAGTTGTATCCAATAAAATTGTTTTGAAAAACATAACCGTCTATATTTGAGTGCAAGATTTAATTGATTGTAATAATACTTAAAAAATGATAGCGATAGTGATTAGACTAAATAATTATATATATGTGTTGTAAACATAATGCGGAAAATGTTAAATAATTCAAATCTCAGTCATAATATCACTTAACACTCCAATTCATAAGTGATTATGTCATAAATTATATCAAAATTTGCGACTCTAATTGCATCAACATTTAACAATTTTTAATTAATACAAGTATGGAAGTGTTGTTGATATTATTATCGCGAACTTAACCGGTTATCCGATACTTTAACATAACACGAATTATTGAAGAAAACGGCAATACTATGGTAAGCTCTTATTTGGTATATTTTTTAAAAAGACGTTAACTAATTTAACAAATAATAAGTAAAATAGATGATCTAACCTCGATTATCTCATAAAGATCTCTAACATATGTTCGCTCAGTCTCAACAATTTCAACAATAACACGATCGATATGACTTAAATTGGTATCCAAATCGGCGAACTTCGGTGCGTTGACATTTCGACAAGTAGTTGTATTGCCTCTGTCTGATACTGGAGATTGAGATTGTGTTTGTAATACTGTGGCTGCTTGTTGTTCATGTTTATGTTGACAGTTAGTAACTGACAAAGTTTGCTGTTTTTGTGACTGTGATAAATGGTGTAATTGTTGATTAACACTTCCGCCTTGAAAAGTAGATGCACTTAAACTGCCACAACCATTAACTTTGGCTCTAATCATTCTCATTATTCCTAATGAATCGTCATCCGTGTCGTCGTCCGCATCATCCAAACTCTCAATACTCGCCAAATATGATTTCTTAGTATCACTCAAACCTTAATAATCATATGATAACCATTTAAATATATTATCAATTAGTATAATCAATAATTAATGTTTTCAATTACTACATACCAAGACTGCCATTTCGCGTTAATGAAGAGCAAGAACTGCTCGAAGACGAAGAGACGGAGCTTATACTCAACGGTCTTTTCTTTTCTGAATTATTCGATAATCCCATGGATAGATTTGCTCGAAGAGCAAAACCTTTGTTGTCATTAGTAATTGCACTTTGATTAACTTTATTTGAGGATTTTGTGGTCCCTGAGCTTTCAATGCTGGCATTCGATGATTTATCTCTAACTAATAAATTGTCGTACATGTCCTCCAATGATGTGTTCAATGTGTTAATGTTTGGTCCTATCAAAGTATATATCCATTATTTAGTCTTTCACTATTTTTGTTGACATTATCGGTATAAAATTATTGAATATTAATATTAATAATATTAAATAACGAAATAACGCCTTCATTAATAAAGAAGTGTTGAGAAAACGTTATATTAGCCTAAATTTAAAAAACGTATCACTGACTCGAACAAGAATTAGCTTTTGGTGTTTGTTAGCCTCATTTTTAGTTACTCTGGAACACAAAAAGCAGTTAAATGAGAATCGCTTTCAGTGAAATTGTCGTTTATTCACGTACAGCTGTTATCCAAATGGCTATATTCAAGTCTTTTGAGAAGTACTCAATATGAGAAAAGTTAGAATAAAGGCTTCAAAGCAAATCACGCATATGATGGTCGGGTTACACAAACAAAAGTTCAATAGCACTTAAAATAAGTAAGAATTTATGATATTAAATGACAAACCAAATAATAAATATTAGAAATGCTATTTCATAACACAATGTTTGGTTTGAAATACGCTGAAACACAACACACAATGACATATGGTGTACAGACACAAAATTTCCATGTTTGGAATGGGCATGCAATGTACGCAATGTTCGCAATGTATGCAAAGCTTTGGTTTGTTAATTGGTTGCAATCGCACACAAAACACTCGCACACGACCATAACATTGGCATTGGGACACAAAACCTATTTTCAAAGCGAGAAACTTTTATGCAAAATCCCGTAAGGGGTTAATTGCCCTACTTTTCTCATTTCATACCAATGAATTGCTCTACAAATATAAAACATGAGAGGGCGGGACCACAACGGCTTTCGTACAGTTTTCGTTTATAACTTCATAAAAGATAATGTATTTACAAAACTAAAATCATGTTTAAATAGTGTTAAGTAATGGCTGTAAAGAATAAATTGTGTTCAAAACAAAATGTGTTCTCCATTTACCGCCTTTAATATAATGAATTTATTCATTAGCCAACATTTAATTAAGTGTTTGGCAGTCATATAAATGACCAGAGAAAGGTAGAAAGGTTTAAAAGCATCGAAATGTAGATTTTTTAGAAACGCCTCCATAAATAATATTACTTTAACTTTTTCAACAAAAAAAATCTAGTATTAGCCCAAATTTATCAACAAATCACTGCTTATATCACGAACACAACATTGAGCTTTCAGTATATGTTAGTCTCATTTTGAGTTACTTTTAGTTAACTTTATTACTTTTCGTATTGCTATACATTCAGTGTTACACTAGTGTGTAGTGTTTCGTATAACTTATCATTTTAATCACAAAGAGTTTGATTGTTTGCGCGATATTTCTCAAACAATGTTATTTATTATTTATTAAAGAAACTTTATAATAATTTTTTTTCTCAAAGAAACCGTTTATACAACGAACAACCGGATCAAAATATTAGTGTGATTTAAATTCTAGGTTTAGTATTAGTGGTAACAAAAATATTTAGAACGACTCAATTCATTATATACAGTGCATTCTCTATATTAAGTATCGCTAACTCCTAAGCGTTCTATTAAAGAATATATTGTAGTTTAAGTTAAAATAGTATGTAATAGTGTGTAATACATAAAGAATCGTCAAATAATGAATATTTCGAAATTATATTGCGAACAAACACACATTTTGTTGGCGCAATAAAAATTAAATCTCTATATTAAGAACATATGGTTTCTATCAGTAATAAATTTATAAACAACTTAAAAAACCAAACAGACAAAAATAACTCATATTTCGCATTTGACGAGAGTTCAGAAATTAAAAAAATTTGCAGTTTTATTTGAATGATAGCATTTGAGTTGTCTGTGAGACGCATTAGCACTGATAGATCTAGCAATTCATTGATTAGCACGTTCTTAATAAAGCAATCACGCCGTGCCGTATAAAATAACGAATGTATGAATGTGTGCACACATGTGACAAAACATTCTTTTTAAAATAACACAAATATGGTAAAGACTGATTCAATTTATAAGTCTGATGTTATAAAGTTTGAATTTCAACATATACTGGTTCTTTATGCACAGTACAGTAAAACCTCATATGTGCGACGATTTTGTTACATTTTTATTTAATACAAAATTAATTTTAAGCGTTGACTTCAGTTAATTACAAATGCGTTTTACAATTACGAAATTTATAGTTAAATTTGTATGAGGAAACGCTATAAATCATTTTATTGGCTTTTTGTATAATACGAGCGCAGTTTTATCTCTCGCTAAATAAAATTGTCATCAATGAATACTGTATAAACAGTGATAGGCAAGCATGTTATGTTAGTAAAAAAGCTTAGCTCGTAAGTTAACCGGTTTCTATTCAATTGAATTATTGAAAGTTTGTTAAATGAAAGGTCCCAACTTAGCATTTATATGAACAAACTCTGTACTAAAATAAAGCAAACAATTTGACTTTTTTATACATAGAATACCCCCCGCTATTGCTATCAAAACTTGTTTTAGTTTAAGCCAACTGAAAATAAAATATAGAAAAAATGAGCGAAACATAAGATAAAGCGAAACATCGCCTTTATATATATACAGTATAATGCAACAAAAATGATAGTTATGCTAATGAAAGAAAGAGTTGAATCATAATTAAAATTAAATTGTTTTTAAGTTCCCATAAATAAATGTAAACGTCCGGACAAACTGAGACCGATTGCGAGAGAGATTGACACGAGATTATAAATAAGTTAAATCAGTTTAGCATTTTATGAATATATGATTCCGAATAGTAAACCTAAATTAAAGATAGCACCCAATTATATAACACACCATAATTTGTCTCAAAAAATAATCCATCCTTTATTTCTCTTTTTTTTTATTTGCTAATACGTGATCAAAAAGTGTATTCACTTGACATAATTGCTTTGAAAATTTCATTATAAATAAACAAAAATGTAGCCCTATTTGCAAAGATCAAAGTTGAAGGACTCAATAACTAAACACATTTTGCCACTTTTAATATCTTATTTTTAACTCCAATTTGCATTAACCATTGTTTATCTCGCATATGTATGTTCGCGTATCACACCAACAGATGTATAAATATAAAGTAAATAATTAATTAATCTCGTCTCAAGTAATTTTAGTTTTTTTATTATAATTACAGTTTTGCGAAAAACGTTAAAAAAATTAATTTATGAATCAAGTTATAAAAAGTAATAAAAATGTATAAAATGTATAAAATGTATATATACTGTAAAATATAAAAATATAATACATAATATAAGTTAAGAAAACAATTGATATGTAAAGACAAATTACCTGATATTAAGTATTTATTAATGACCGGTGGATTAGATGTGTGCGATCACTATAAACAATAGCGACATAATGGCAGTGCAGTGTTGATAGTGTTGAATGGCATGCATATAATTGTTTGCCGCAATCATCACGAATATTCATACTTCTTTCGATTCATTTGTTGCGACAGTTGATTGAACTCATATATTATTAATGCTCGCTAATACTAAATCATACAAAACACCGACAAATACCAGCACTTAAATTAAACTAATATTCATGTGATGTCGTATCGTTGTATCGTTAATATCAACTTATTGTGGTCGATGTGATAATTAAATGATTTCTAATATGATCTACATTTCCAATAATAATAAAAATATGGTTATAAAAATATTGAAAGTGATTATATATAAAATGTGGTATATTTAGTATATATGGTATAATATAATAGCACTGATAGATAGTGTACTTTGATTAGACTAATGTTGATGTTCAATACATTCAATATGTTTAATATGTTTAATACGCTGAATATACGTTCAATTATCGATGTTATCTAATTTAGTATGTTTAGTATTAGCGGCCATTACACTCACTATACATTTCACTCAAATGTTTGACAGTCATTGAACAACTAAAACCGATTTTAACATTTACTGCGCATAATATCAACACTCATTTCGGTTTCTATATTTTTTTACTGAAGTACTATATAGTGCTGCACTCTGTTGCACATTAACCTAATAATTACAAGTTGTTAAATATTATTTAATACTCTACTGTTTAAATGAAAGTAATCTATATAATAATTTATCTAATTAATAACACTTTAAATAAAATTAACCTCATTTAACTTTCAGAAATCTCCTATAGATTTAGAGTTTTAAAATTTTCCAAATTTTGTCTAAAATTACCAACTTTTACGAAAGTTATAGTTAAAAACAAGATGTTCAGATTGTCTACAGTCGTTATAAAACTTTTCAGAAGTTCCAATACCATATCTCAAAATTTAGAAATTTCATGGACATCGATAACATAAAATTTTTAAAAAATTAATCTAATATCAAAATTTGTGCAGACATCTTCTTACAATTACTTACCTAAAAAATTGACAACAATACGTGCGCTTTAGTAAAGTACATTTTGTTTTATATTACATGTACACAATTACTA
>JAQIVF010002000.1:0-12145 GCA_034698365.1 Steganacarus magnus | reverse complement strand
TTTATTTCTCCATAATTTAGCCACATACGCATTTTCTTGGAGCTTGTTGTTAATTTGATGTTCATAGAAAATCTTTCACCTTTAGTAACGAGTAACACTCGATTTCCTAGTTGCTTTACACCAGCTTTGTTCTTGAACAGCCTTTGAATTAACCAGCGAAATTCTGATACGTAAAGATTAACGCCAACCTTTGATGGAACTGGGACTTCGCCACTTTTAAAACTTCTTATGCCGATGAATATAATTGAATCTTCCTTACTGCGTAGTTTAATAATTTGCACATATTTTATGTAATCAGCAATAAATTGTTCTTTCAGAGACTCAGATGTAATAGGAGTTGAATAAAGCACATCCCATTGAGGAATTATATCACAATTAACTTCAGAACTTTCATCCACAAAATCATCAGCTTTTTCCATTTCAATATTTTTGTTTGAAGAAATTTGCGAACAAGCAATATCCATTGATAATAATTTTAAACTTAGAATGTTAGTATAAATCAGTAGACACTTTTAACTTTTCTAAAGAGACTTGAATGAAGCTAAGAACTTGAAACAATGCTTATATACTCTCTTGAATCCACTAAACCACACCTTTAAGCTACAAAAACCACACCCATAAAAGAAATAATTAATTTTATTTGTTAAAAATAAGTCATTGAAAACTCGTTTGTAAACGTCGTGATTTAAAAAATTTATTTCATAAATAACAAGAAAAAATTTTTTCAACAATAATATTAAAAGCACTTCTGATAACTTTTAAGTTGTGGCTACCGGTAAAAATAATTTTCCCAGAGTTATGAATTGTAGATTTACAGTCTTTAAATGTATAAATTAGACCACAAAAAAGTTCAGGGTCATAACGTGCATTTTTTCCTAGAACTGCAGACAGCTCACCTAAATTTAACTTTTGATTTAATGAGGCTGAACAAACGTAATTAACAACACGAAGATTAGTAATTTTTGGAACATACCCGCATTTCATTAATTTTTGAGCACAGAGCTTGATTGCCAATTTTCCGTTTGAAACTTTATTGCATCCAACGCAGTTCACTTTTCCATTTGCGAACACAATACAAGTTGATTTTGGATTTCTAAATCTCAAAATAGCTCCGCTGAAATTTACGGCATTTTCGCGCGGTATATCTATACCTATTTTATATAACCTACCTTACATATAGTAATTAAATTTACACATCCTTTTTAAAAAAATTCATTTTTATTTATAAAAATTATTAAAAGAATTACATTTGTTTATTGTCAACAACTTGGACTATAAGTGATTTCACTTACTCCCAACACCAATTATAGCTTACATTCATTAAAATTATATAAAGTTTACAGTTTAATGGGAGTCGTTGAGGTAGTCGCTCTGGTCCTCCTCTGAATCGCTTGTGCTATCGGACGATACCTCGACGACTTCAATCAGTGGCGGTTTTTCATTGTTTATATCTTCAATAATAAGCTGTCCTCTTGTTTGTGGCTGTGGTGGTTGCTCAATATCTTCTAAGACGATGTTTTTGCCGAGTTGTATGCGAGGTGTCATCTGTGGCTCATTCGGTTGCCCTGTTGCAATTATAGGCGGTTCATCGAACTTCTGTGGTGGTTGCGGAGATGCATTGTTAAAATCCGCCATCAAGTTTCTTGCACGGATGTTTGGTGCAATAACTCTTCGATTTCGCAAGTCGTATGGAGTGTCTCGGCGAAGTCTTGTTGCCAAATCTATGAGAAATTTGAATATAAGAATAAGTTGATTTATTATTATTATTTTACTTACTAATTATTAGTTCTTGACGTTGCCGAACCAGAACTTTCTTGCGTTGAAGGCGTCTTGCTGTATCAGTTTGCAGCTCATAAAGTTCCTCATGCTGCTCCTGAAGGGTGTTGAGGTCCTGCGATACCAATTCCTTTGGTAGGAATATCGCGCTGCGTCATTGCGAGCTGTATCGCGCTGCTGTTGCATCAAGAGAGTATCTTGACCCCGCTCTTCCGCTATCCGCTGTTGCTGCTCGAGTTTCAGTTCTCTTTCGCCAACAAGTTTTCGCAGGTTTGCGATGCATACATCTGCTTTGTGTGGAGCATTTGGCGGCCTTAACACACAACCCTATTCGAACGTAATCGGACGGTAAGCACAGTTTCGATTCTTGTGGCTTTCTAGCCCGAACAGGTTGACGATTGAGTCGCATCCATACTCCTAGTTAGGGCAGTGTACGCGTAGGCGTCCAATTTCACCGAAGAGATTGATAATTTGGTGCAAAGAAGTTATATACACGGCGACACACCGGACAGCTTATCTCTTCTCTCCCAATGTTCACCTCCTCGTAATGCCGTAGACACCCGGCACAGAAGTTATGTCCTCCACCGCATGTTAGCCGTTGTGGAAATTTGAGAATGTTAAGGCATATGCCGCGTAGGTAATCGTCTATCGGCTGTCCACCGTAAAACATCTCCTCTTCGAAGCCACATGAATAGTTGTTTCCGTGAGCCATGGCTATGATAGAAAATTATAATATAGAATACACTGTTTTCTATGGTAATATTTAGGTATACTTACTATTGATTACTATTAGAAAATAGTATAATAACTGAGTTTAAAATTGGGCAGACGTTCACCTTATCACTACAAAGTTTGAAAACTGAATGAAAATGAGAGCTACGATTGCGCTTTATTTATACCCGAAATGCTTAATGTTAAAGTATAAGCATAGTATAATTAGTGCTAAAGGAATAGAAACCCTTTTAAGGGATTTGAAGTGTGCAAATTTAGCTTGAATTTTGATATTTCCAGAACCTTCCATAGCATATTCAGTGCTAAGAACTATGCCCAGGCCTTCATTTGAAATAGCTATGTCCAAGAATTTCACTGTAAATAGCTATGTCCAGGTTCTTCATTGGGAATAGCTATGTCCAGGCTCTTCATTGGAAATAGCTATGTCCAGGCCATAGTCATGTTTTATTCTGTTTCTTTTATGCTTAGTACTAGCTGCGCCATTCCCATACTAGAAAGCATGAGCATTGACTATAAAAACAATAAACTCTTACCAATGATCTTCATTAAATTATTAAACTTCAACAGTTAACTCTGAACTTTGTCAGTATTTGTATATTTATTTTCAATACGAAAACTGTAACTATAAGATAATAGAATAATTTATATATTCACTAAAACTTTATTTTACTTTCAGATGTCAGGATACGAGCCATCGATGTTCATCAGCGGCATGATTAATTTCATATGCCTACTTTGCACGGACGTTTATCGAAATCCGATGAAACTTTCGTGCATTCATCACTTGTGCGAAGAGTGCGGCCAAAGAGAGAGGGCCCTTGGACGGCCATGCCCTTTTTGTCGTACCCAAATTAAGACACTGACTCTGGACGAAGCAATGGCATATGAAATTGGTGCTTCGCGTGTCCACTGCCCTAACGAAGATTATGGATGCGCGACAAACATATCACTGTTTAACTTGGACATTCATCTCGAGTATGAGTGCACCCATATTCCTATTAGCTATTCGAATGGATGCGGGTATGGAGCTGTTGATATGATAGGCCACTCACTGCAAGAATGCGTCGACGGGTTTCGAGTGGTGCTGCAAACATCCAGGATGACTGTCAGCGTATGGAGCGGCTATCAGATTATCATCAGCAAGAAGCTCTATATCTCATGGAAATAACGGACGAGGTCTCGGTAGAACGAGACTTTGCTTTTGACTAAGCTTTTGAAAAGCTCGAGAACAACAAGAAGAATTGTCTAAAATCATAGACGACGATACGAAGAGTCCATCGCCGACTTGGAAGAGCAGGTTAAGCAGCTAGAAAACGACAACGGAAAGTTGCATCACCACATTGATTTCCTTAACGGTTCATTAAGATAAGCAAATGCTGTCAATAGAAGACAAAATCTGTTAATTAATAGTAAGTGCATATTAACCTTTTGACAAATAATTATTAACTATTATTTTGTAGTTTTGCGCAGAGAATTGACACCTCTTCGTCCGTTTATTTTTGAGGCTGAGCGCATGTCAAGACAATGTGAAGAGCATCACATATCTTACATCTCGTAAATGCTCATATATATACATTTAATATTGTAAGTAAAAGCTGGTGCTGGGAGTAAGTGTTCTCACTTACAGTCCGAGCTTTTACTCTTGAATATGTATTTAATTTTATATTTTGAATAAATGAAATTATTAGAATATTTTTCTTTCTTTATATTCCCTATTTATTTGACATAAATTTATGGTAAACTTATCCATACATAAATGTTATCTGGGGTGAGATGACCCATGAAATAATTTCGAGGGGATAACTATTCCAAACGATTTTTCCTGGGAGGATATGACCCATACAAGCGTGACCCAAATGATTTTTTCTGGGGAGGATATGACCCATACACGCGCGTGTATGGGTCATATCCTCCCCTTACTACTTCTATATTACTACTTTTATTGTTTTAATAAAATCTTCATAAAGAATTATATTTTATGATATAATAAAACTTTAGAGTTGTATACGAGTGAGAAATTCTTAAAAATCAAACTTAGCAACGATTATGTAGCGAACTGTTAAACGATTATTCGTTTGAAGGAATAAGCAATTGACCGACTCTTTATCATTGAATTGAAATGCTCGCGAACTGTGAATAAATACATCAAACAATATTTCCTGTTTTGTTGAAATGTCTACATAAATATTCTCTGTGTAATACATTAGAAATATTGGTACAAAACTAATATTAATATTCTCTGACGATAAACACTTTATGAATTTATTGATATAATAGCTTTCCTTTATTCTGTATGAATAATATTTTTGATACAATTTTTCAGTTCTATCACTAGTAGACAGACGCGATGTCAACTGCTAGCTCTCAGCCCGAGATCTGACAGTCCGATGCTGGGAAACCTAATAAAGTAAGATAAGACCCCATATACAACAAAGCGGCAATTGTTAAAAGTTCGAAAAGTATTGATTTATAATCTTTGAAAATTTAATTTTGATTTTAACATCCTCTTCGAATGGCTTTGGTTCTACGGTTTTTTTGCAATAAACAATGTTATCTTCGACATCATATATGTTTTCTGAATTAATAGTTATAGAAAGTATGCTAGTATTGAATTAAAAATATTCTGTCATTGACTTGAAAAAGTCAAGTCTTAAATTTAAAGCGTGTGATAACTCTTCAAAGGATATATAATTTTTGATTTAAAGTTCTAAAATAAAACATTGCTATATTCTATAATAAATTGTTAGATTTTAATTTTTTAAAAAAAACGTGAAATTATATTCCAATTTAGAAATAAAAGTGTAATGAAATTAATAGAAAATCTGAGGAATAATTTGAAAAGTTTCAAAATAAACATAATAATTCGGTTTAACACAACAACCAAACGAAAGTAATTTCTTTGATTAATTAACACTTTAAATGAAAAGAAAGATATTCCGGTAAACATTCCATATAAACCTCCGATATAGACAAACAGATATTCGAATGTCAGTGATTCACTCTCAACGTATGATATCATTGCAATGGTGTCGTCGTAATACAGTTTGACCTGTGATATACCAAACTTATTGACACGAATTAGAGGGAAACTCGCATCTTTTGTAAAATAAAATTCATATTCACTGCAATCTTTAGGACATTGTTTATTGCACGCTATACTTTCCTTTTCTGAAAACTTAAAATTTGTATGGTACGAACAATAGTTAAGATTAGTGGTATTATCGTCCAAATCATTAATATTGTTAGTCATCACTTGACACTTCAATATTTGTGCAAACTTTGTAATTAAGCAATTTTTAACACATTGTTCGCGAGATTTTGAATAAAAATATTGAGATTTTGGATTAACATAATGATCGCAATTTGATTTATACGGATATTGTAAATAGAATTTCGATTTACAATAAAGTCCAATGAGGAATGTCGTGTTTTGAGGAATATATAAGGAATGCATCGATAATTTAAAGTTGTATAGAAATTCTTGCGAACTGTGAATAAATAGATAAAACAGTATATTATGATTTGTTGAAAAATCTGCGTAAATATTCTCTGCGTAAGCCTTTGAAAGTATTGGTTCAAAACTATTATTCTTTGACGATAAATACGTTATGCATTTATAATCTGTTTTTCCCATTCTGTAAGAATAAAATTCTTGAAATAATCTGTGAGTTGAATCGCCATAAATATTGTAAGTATGGTTAATATCCCCAAAAAATCGTAAATCAAAATAATAATTACTAAAATCTTTGTTGAATTGTTTTAAAACATCAGATTTTTTCCAATTTTTTTTCGTCTCCAGTAATTTATATTCAAAATCAATATATTTATATCGTCTAATTTCACTAAATTTATTTGGAAACACAACAGCAATCCTATCTAAAAATAGTCTAGAGTAATGTAAAAGAGTGCACACAGTTATCGATGGTATGGGCACTGCATCGATACTGCTATGCGTTATTGATATCTTAATGTCAGAATCAAATTTTAAATATTCATTCAGAATAATAAGCGGATGTAATACTAAATAATAGGCTGTAATACCTAACAGAATAAAAAGCTGGAAACAGAATAAAAATTAATGTAATAATTATACATTTATTAAACACATAAAATACAATATGAAAATAGTTATAAATAGTTTTTAAATAATTTGAAAAACTTTATTAGACAGTGATCACCGAAAATTCTAAACATAGTAACATAATAATTAAAAAACTGTCTGATAACGTTTTTCAATTATTTCAAAGTTATTGAAATTAACAGTTAAAATATGGATATATTTAATAAAGTTATAAAATAGATTTATGTGTTACCTTTATTTTATTTCCAAAATTATAACATTTTTTAAATATATATTGAAATTTTACATTTCCTGCCATAAGTTTTGTACTTCTTTTGATCGCAACAAAAACAATAAAAGCTTTTTGTTTGAAATCCAAAAATGATAAACCATTCCATAAACCCATTAAACCTCCGATTGATGTGAAATATTGATTAAATATTAACAATGGTTTGTGTGTATAGATTGGATACGTGTCTTCACTCATATCAATGAGAATCAAATTGATAAACTCATACGTTTCCTTAATAATATCATTTTCATAGTTAATTTAAAAACTATTAAAAATATTAAATATATATATATTGTCAAAGTTTATCTTACATTACTATTTGCATGCCACTGCAAGAATTTTGACTTTTCTTCCTTTAAATCATTATTCTATTAAGTAAACGTAATTTTACATTAGATTTCAATTAATTTAAATTAAAATGTAATATTGTCGTCAGATGGACAACTGTGTTGATAGCAATTTACTTTAGACACAATATATGTTAACTGTTTTCGATTTATTCCGGATTTCAATTATTCAATGTAAATCCAGGCGCAATGTAAAACATTCAAATTTAACTTATGGTTTTGAAAATGTCCGTTCGACTGTCGACTATTTCTATGTTTAAGTCGACAGTCGCTTAAGTTAAAAAGTCGATATCGCCTGCAATGCTAAAACTTCATAATCCATGCAATGTTATAATTAGACTGTCTTAGGTTTTTAAGTCTTAAAATCAATATAAGGTAAGTAAAAAGCGCTAAAGTAACAATGATTAAAACCTTTTATCTTTAGCTAACAAATCTAAGTCTTAAATACAATGTAAGCTATAACTTATAATGATTCTCACGCTCTTGTTTACATTAGACTCCCAAATTGTTAAAATTTTCAGGCCCGAGCCCGACTAAGGCCCTACAGATTGTGGCCCGGCCCTGCCCGAGCCCGATTTTTTTAAAATTCAAAAGCCCGGCCCGATGCAATTAAATAGGAAATATTTAAATAAAATGTATTTAGTTATATAATGTAATAATTTCATCTAATTTACTGCAATTAAGTAACTCTCTCATGTTTTAAACACAATAGAAGAGCTATATATACTGTTTAAAAAATTAGCATAACATAAATGTCGATAATACCATAAAATTGTATCAAATAATTTTAAAAACGGGCCTATTAAATAAAATCTGAAAGCCCGGCCCGGCTCGGCCCGGCTTTTTTAATTTCGGGGCCGAGCCCGACCAGGCCCCACGAATTTTGGCGGGGGGGCCGAAAAATCGGGGGCCCGTTTGGGAGTCTAGTTTATATCTTAAGCGTTAAAATGAAATCTAAATAATTTTTTATAATTGTGTTTAATCTGTATAGACAGTCACAATTAATGATTATGATAATGGCTGTGATTATTTCATGACAATATTGATAATTTTGATATTTTCCCGTCAATCAATATTGAAATTCTTTCATACCTCGATACGTATAATATCCAAGTCTAAAATAACCTGGAGTCTGATCAGAGAGAAAATTTCTTTGAAAAACAAATAATTGCAACTAATATTATTTAATAGTGTTGGGTTGGTTTAATTTTTTAAATAATGTTTGTTGTGGTTTGGTTTAGAAAAATCAAACCATTACCAAACTTCACTTACAGTGAACGACGATTTGCTTTTTCTATTTAGAATCTCTAATTCTTCTATAAATTTATAATAACGGTTATAATAATATATAGCTGTATAAGAAAATACGTAATTAATAATATATAAGTCTTCTGTACAGGCGGTTAAACAGGATTTATTGCAAATTAAAATTTGCTGATTTAATGAAAGTTTATTTATTTGAATTGTTGCAGAATCGTTGCATATTTTATATCTGTCATACAAATTCTCATCAACAATGAGCGCAATCGATGTATTGCTTGAAGGAATGCAATCATATTTGCTGTAATAATAATTTATCAAACAATTATTAATACATTGGTCTCGCGTTTTGTTATAATATTGTCTGCAATTCGTTTCATAAGGAGATTCTAACAGATCTAATCTCATTCTTCTAAATTCAATCATAGTATGTTCTGATTTCCTCGCAAAAATCGCATCATTATATTTTGAAAAACTAATAAAGTTAACTGGTTTTATGTGATAAGTAAAGTTGAAATCAGTATTTCGATAATCGAACCAAATTTTGATGTATTGTTCATTATTTGAAATGTAATGTGCACTGAATTTATTTGTTGTTTTATTTAAATTTCCTAAAACCGTATAACAAATTTGATTTGATATTTTGGTTATCAGTGGTTTCTCGACGTCATTGCAGTGAACGTATCCAATGTTATAGTCAAAAGCAACAAAACAATCTAATTTAATGTTTTTAAGAATTTTTATATAATCAAGTAAGCTATTGTTATATGAATTCTTTAAATCGAAACAAATAGCAAACGATGGAAACTCAATTTCATTTCTACTCCTATAACTGATTACATCAACAGTAATATATGTCTTGAATGACAAATACTCGTTCGTTAATTCAAAGCATTGATAAACGAGTGCTAACGTACACATTATATTAAAATATAATTTCCATTTAATTTGTTTGATAATATCCATAAAGCGAATGAGTTCACGAAAGAAATAAGCGATTAAATATAAACATATATTGTATTTATTTGACTGTTTGAATTTGTGATAAATATATTTATAAAGTTTATATAACCATTTTTTAATTAATTTGATTGCATTGATAAACACTCGATACATATCAATGACAGCCAAACCCATCCATAAACCCAATAAACCTCCAATATTTGATGCATACGAAACAAAATTATATTCAGCTATTAATTGATAAGTCATCACTGGTTTCACACTTGGCTTAACTTTAAGATTATAATTATAACTTTGAGTGATTTTATTTTCTCCGATATTTAAATTTTCATAATACTCTTGTCTGCAATTTCTTTTACAATGATTGCAATTTATTTGAATACTTGTTTGATTAATCTTCTGATCGCAAAGTTTCATTACAATTGATTTTGAAGTGTTATATACTGTCAAACGATGATTATATGTTTGTGCATTTGATGTACTTTTTCTACTTTTTGTTATCGATAAACATTTAATGGAATTAAACACGCTTTTATAAAAACACTTTTTACTGCACTCTTCGTAATATTCGTAATCACTTCCATCAATTCTAAGACCACAATCAGTACTGTGTGGAGAACTCAATGAATTCACAATACTTTTACTGTATTTTATAGTTTGTATTCCCGGCGAAAGACTTTTTATCATATTTGTTATAGCGGTTAATGGTGAATGTATTGCAATAGTATATCTAAGAATTTTTTAAAAGATTTTGAATTATTTGAAATTTAGAATATAATTTATATCGGAATAATTTAATATTACCTCAAAGAAGTGAATCCATAACAAGAGTTTGAGCCCAATATGTAACTTTCATTGAAATAATAACCGATATAATCAATACCACTATTATAAACTCTATTAACTGATGTGATATTTGTGTGTTTTTTATGAAAGAATGTGAAACATTTCATATCAAATGTTACCAAAAATGATTGCATAACACTTGCTGTATCTTCACATTCGATTGCATTTGAATCGTCAGTTAAGTGTATTCTACAGCCAATTGCGTGAGATTCTAATATTTTAGAAAATGAGGTATTTTTCAACAAATATTCCATTTTATTATAGTTTTCTTTCCATAAACAGTTTCTATTATACGGCATACAAATAGTAACTGATGGCAATTCTTTATTTTGATTGTAAATCAAGTCTAACCTAACGTAATATGGAAACGAAAAATAGTTGAGTGAAACGCAAATGATTTGATAAAACATGACACAGAAAATAAATAATTTGAAAATCAGTTTCAATAAATATTTGTTCGATCGATAACAACCAAATGCTTTTCTACATAACCTTTCTGTGAAAGCATCCTTTAATCGTTCCATAAATAGTTCCATAGTTATTAAGACTTTAAATGAATAACCTATGATTTCTTAAAGAATTATTATTATAGAAAGATATAATTAAAATGTTTTATTATAACAGATTTAATACAGTTATAATGATGTGTTAGTTATTTATGAATTTTATTGTTTATACAATATGTATTTAAAGAATAATAATAATGGAATAATAAGTTAGCATGAAATGTTATTATACTTAAATGAGTGCCACAAAATAGTACCAAATAATTAGTATATGAATGGTAACTCATTGCCATATCTCTTGCTGATATTTATTTAAAATAAACTTATTTATGCAACACTTGTTTACAGCTATCGGTATAATAAGAGTTTAGTAGTGGCTCATACACAACACTCCAACCTGTGTTATATTTTATGCGAATAAATTAGTTTCAATAAATATTGTTGAGATCAATAACAATCAATTGCTTATTTAATATAACTTTTCATCGCAATACACTCTCAGGTTTTCCATAACCACAATCTCATTCCACTATCACTACAATAACGTATCTAATAATTAATATCTAATTAATTAATACAATTATTGCAGTTTCTTCTAAAAGATTAGCCTATTTTTTAGAAAAAGATATTTTTGAAAAAGATATTTTAGAAAAAAATATTTTAGAAAAAGATATTTTAGAAAATCGATTAAAATATTAATTAACCTACAGATGAGAATTTAGGCTGAGCCTAAAACTTGTCAAGAGTCTCTAGGCTGACAGACTTGTAGATGTCTTAGGCTTTAGTCTTAGGCTGATAAAAAACAATAGGCTTAGCCTGAGTCAAATCCTTAGGCCTCCTATTTAGGCTCATTAAAAATTTAAACGCCGAATACAATTGAAATTAATAAAAAATTTTAATGTTAAAAATACTTCAATTAATTTAAAATTGAATACACCTAATATGTATATTTCAATTTAAGTGTCAAATTACTGAAACATGATTTTTTTAATTTTTATTTAATGAAATTTTTATAATATATTTATTTTTTTAAGAAATATCGATATCGAATACAGCCTGGAGGTTAGGCGGCCTTTTTATAGACAAGTCTGTTGGAGCCTAAGCCTAAAATCTTTCAAATCTTAGGCTTAGGTTCAAGCCTACAGCCTATGAAAAATGTAGGCTTAGGCTCAGCCTATAGCCTAAGCCTAAGGTCAGGCGGACTAAAATGCTCTTCTCTAAATTAACCGAATACTATATAAATAATATGATGATTGTTCAGCATAACATATTTTTCTGTTTTCTTGATCATAATTCACTGAATTTATTCAGTATAAATAGTAATGCGTTTAACGTCAGTCTTGTAAACTATAAAGAACACCAC
>JAQIVF010001999.1:0-12155 GCA_034698365.1 Steganacarus magnus | reverse complement strand
TAAACGACAATTTTTTCCGAATTTTGGACAAAATTATAGGGGTCTCAAAAACTCATCGGATTTAAACGACAATTTTTAAAAATCTCGATTTTCTTGGGGGGGGGGTCAACCCTGGGCAAGCCCCCCCTCTGTGTATATATGGTATAGAGTGTACATGTACTGCAGTCTCACATCATTAACATTACGTTTGTTAACGTTAACAAAACATCAACAATAACACCATCATTATAATTGTAATTGTAATTGTTATTTACATTCCACACAATTGACAATTCACAGAAATGGCGCAATCGAATGCTATCGATAGAAATCAATTATACACAATATTCTCGATGGTAGACAATGACAAGACTGGTTACATCGGTGGACGAGAATTGCAGTGCGCTCTCAGTAATGGCACGTACAAACCATTTAACGGACAAACCGTCAGATTAATGATCAAAATGTTTGATAAGGACAACAGTGGATCGATTAACTTCGCCGAATTCGAGCAGTTGTGGCGTTACGTTAACGATTGGCTCAATTGCTTCAACTCATTCGATTGCGACCGATCGGGAAGTGTCGACAAAACTGAGTTGAGTGCGGCGTTCGCTTCGTTCGGTTACCGATTCTCAAATCAGTTTTACGACCAATTGATCCGCAAATTCGATTCCAAAGTGAATTTCGATGACTTCATTCTATTATGCGTTTATCTGCAAACACTTACTCAACATTTTCGAACTTTGGACACAGACATGGATGGAGTTATTAATATAACGTACGAAAATTTTGTTTCACTCATTTTCGATATTGTCATTCAAAAATAAAGATATTTTTATAATTACTATTCACTAATATTGAGAGTAATTCAAAATACCGGTAAAAACAATTATTGCTAATTAATTGATTGTTTTGATGGTATATTATTCTAAACTTATCATTGAAATTAGAAATGATAAGATTTTCGTGTAAAGAATGGCAGCTTTATAGCCACTGACCAATCGATTTACTGTACGTTTGTTTCTTCATTAAACGCCAAATTTGTGATAAAAACAAATATAAATCTTTTTACAAAATTAAAATTATCATTTAAAACATTTATTTGTTATTTTTTTACTAGTAATCTCACAAATAAACGATATAATTATATACTCAATTTAATTCAATACAACTTTATAAGACTGGGGGTAAAACTGAATTTATGGTCTCACAGAATGACTGTTCGTTGTTTCAAAATGTTTACTCGATTGCATATTAAATAAATAAATAATTGAATCTTGAAATACATTTTGTCGATTCGAAATAATTATTTTCTGTAAATATTATACTTTTTACTTCTTATTAAAAAATGATTGTATTCATAATTCTTTAATATTAATTGAATAAAGAAAAATTAAAACAAGTTAAACTTATGATATACGTGCTAATTTGACATATTAAACAAGTTTCTATACTTTTTTTGTATATAACTATGCTAATATTAATTTACTAACTATTAATTAGAAAATTATGAGCAATCAGATAATGAAGAATATGAGTCCGAAAGTTATCCGACAGTCAATATTTGCGGTACATTAGTCTAACCCGTAGGGTATAAACCAAATTTGCTTTATCTTTAAATAACTTATGTATACCTAAATTTTAATGTGCGCCTAATATCGATTTGTTTTCATCATCACGTTTTAACAAAACTTGACGCACTGTCGAAAATTTAAAAATTATAACGTAAATAAAGAAACATTTATTGAGTCACAACTTTAATTTAGATTTACTAATATTAATATTACGCTTAAACGTTTTTTTTTATAAAATTAATGTCAACTGTGAATAAAATGTAATAAACATGATTTGCTAATTTGCATTTAATGGGTATAATAAAAAAATGTGTAAATAAGACATTTTATTATTAATCATTTAAAAGTTTAATGATAAAAATTGTCTCGAATTTTGCGAGTGAATCAAAGCACTTATTAATTGCAAATGTTATACAGTATAACCGCTATAATGAGTGTAAAGCAAGTGATTTTCTATTTATTATAATGGTTGGCATGATATGCTATGCTTTAAACCAATGTTAGATTAATAAGATTTTATAACTTAAATAAAACTAAGTAAACTAATCACCGAAAAAGAAAACATTTGATTCAAATTGTTAATTATATGTTAAAATAATATAAGTTTATGATATTGAATAGAAAAAACATTTAGGTGTTTGACGTTTGGTGCTACTAATTATACAAAGTAATGTATGATCATAAAGAAAAAGATTAATTTAAAATTAAATTAACTCATTTTAAAAAGATTGCTTTGCACTTATTGCGAATTATCACCATTCACTTCTGTGGAAATGATGCCAATGGTGGCTGTGTGTTGCGATCCAGAAGAAACTGACAAAAATCTACTGCTTTTTGTATTATATCCGCCAATAAGCGTTGGAATATTTAAATCTTCACACTCTTTAGTGCCTATATGTTTAGACCCCTGACCCCACGAATAGAGTTTGCCAGTTACGGTGACCGCGAAAGAACAGAAATCGCCGCAAGCGATAGAAATAACATTTTCGTTATCGAACATCTGCTTTTCGATTAACTGTGGAGTAGAAACATCTTTATCAATGTTTCCGAGGCCTAGTTTACCATAAACGCAATTACCACAGGAGAACACCTGTCCATCACTATCTAATGCTAACATATGGTGCTGACCATTCGCTATCATTACTGTATTGGTTGAAAGTTGTCGACAGTTGGTTGGACTCAACTCAAAAAAATCATTTTTACTAACTTTATCGAGAGAAGTGGAGTTTATAACAGTCTCTAAACCTAATTGATATCTATTATTAAGGCCCCAAACATAAATATCACCAGAAGTTGACTTCGCGTATGACGACCAATGGGCGGACCATATCTTCTCGATTATAGTCAAGTCAGTAAATTCGATTTTCTGTGGAGATAAAAATAATTGTCTGTCTTCATCAATAGATTCGAGTTTTTCTCGACTAATTCTTCCGAGTTGTCCTTTCGAACCTTCACCAAAACTTAATATGTTTCCATCTTCAGTCAGCAATAATATATGATGACAACCCGACGCGATATCTACTATTTTGGTGTTCAAGTTTTCGATTTGGATTGGAGTTTGCGTTCCTTCGTAATCATTAGTATTTGATTTTTTATCGCTATTATGAAAAATTCCGATTTTTTTCGAGTCATCCCTAAAATTAAAAATAGAAAAAATGATGAGTTATTTTAAAATTATTGTATCATGGAATTAATAGTTTCATCATAAAATTTAGAATTAAAAAAAATTAATCATACATAAGATGTAAACTAAAATTAAAAGTGTGAAACTAATTGACTGTAAAATTCCAATTTAACATTCAATAAAATACTTTTTGGTTCATTTGTGGTACAGAAATGAGTATTCTATTACTTTATCTAACTTAAAATAAATATTCAATAGATATATATTAGAAACGATCATACAAAGCAATTTTCACATTAAACTTTGATTCTAACTTTAACTTTTAATTATGCTTTAATTGAGGACCATTACTATTGGCAGCATGCGATAAAGCGGTAGAGGATAGGCTGATATATTGACAATCGAGATGATGTCAAAAACTGAACATTGGCTAAAAACTATAACTATTAACTTACTTAAAATTTCCCCAAACAAAAACATTTCCGGTGTCTGATAAGGCAACGGTATGCATATCTCCGGCACTGATTTTAACGATATTCGGTAAACCATTTACTCGAGTTGGTGTGGACGCCAAAATTTCATCGGAATCGTCAGCACTATCGCCATCGTCGTCAGTTACCATTTTTTCGGTACCAGTGGTTTGTCGTCCGAGAGCGTAGTCATCGTTACAGCCGAAAGTGTAAACTTCGCCATTAACTGTGAGACATACAGTATGCAACGCACCGCACACCACTTGCACCACGTTTTCATCGAAATCTCGAATAAAAGTTGGCTCATTTCTCTTTATCTTTACACCATTAATCAGCGTTTCTCGTGGACCCAATTCACCAGCGATTTCATCACCAAATGTCAACACTTTTCCACCAATGGAAGTACGCGTCGGAACTTCAAACTGAGCTTTTTTAAGTCTTTTAATATCTTTCGTCGGAACTTCTTTTTCATTAACTCTTTTTAGTTCTTTTACTTCGCTTTCTTCATCGTTGAGCAGCTTATTGTCATTTATTTCGATTTCTTCGCTTTCACCAACAGGTTTATCTTCTTTCGACTCAATTATTTCTTCGTTAAGTTTCGGTTTCAACTCTTTTTTCGGTTTTCTAACTTGTTTCGGCTTAACCACAATGTCTTTCTTCACCTCTTCTTTCTCCACTTCTTTTGGTTCTTCTTTGGACTGTTCCTTAACTTCTGGTTTCAACAATCGTTTCGAACGTTTTAATGGTGTTTGGATAGTTGTGGACACATTATCTTTTTTATTAATATTCTCTGATTTTTTAATTTTCTCGTTCGTTGAATCAGGTTTTTCGATGGGTTTACTCTTAGTTTCTAAACGTTTCGATCGTTTAACGTCTGGCGAAACATCACTGCTTTCTTCTTCTATATTAGTCTTCACTGGTGATTGCGTTTTTCTTTTTGGTTTTGGTGTAACTGATGGCACACTAGAAATCGTCTTTCCCTGCAAACGTCTCGACCTTCGAGGTGTTGCTGTGACCGGTGTTTCGAGTTTGCTTTTACTCTTTATTTTTGGTTCCAGCTTTGCGATCGCTTGTTGTTTTTGTTGAGGCAGTTGTTGTTGTAGTGGTTGTGGTTGAGGTGCTGTCTTCTTGTCCTGCTTATCATTATGAATATTCTTCGACAAACGTCTCGACCGTCTCAATGATTGATCCATTACTTTAAATGAATTTTGATTATCAAAATAAAACAAACTGTTAACTCACTCAACTAAAAACTATTTAAATGCAAAATAATAAACATGTTTGACGCGCAGTAACGCACAAATTTCATAGCAATAAAAAGGTACAGAACATCGCTTTGCAGATGCAGTGATTGGCTTAAACGCATTTAAACCAATGCTGTGCTAAGTCAACAGATGTTAAAATGCAAGCGTGTTTCGAATACTATTTACTGTATAATACGATTATATGGTATGTTAATGTAAGTTTCATGCAAACCATATCGTTTACGGTAAATTTACCCAACTATTTCAATAAATCGCGAATCTATTATAGCTTACCGCACATTAAGTGAAATATTTTAATATTGTATAAAAAATCAAAATTAAATTAAATAAAAAATTTATAGGAGATCCAAAAATTATATTAAATTAATCAATATTATTAATTACTAATTACTTACTTATCATTAAAGATACCAGTTTTAGGCGTTACCTTCTCATAATTTGTGAGAAAAGTTGGATTTTATCGAATATTGAATAATTTTTTGCTTAACTTAAAAACTATTTTTAAATTTTGCCCACAATTTTAAATTTAGTGTAAATATTTATTAATTCACATATCAGTACAGTATAAATTGTTTGAGTTTAGTCTCGAGTTGATAGCAGTTATCAGTTTTAAGCAAATTGAGTTATCATTTATTAATATTTATTTGTTCAAAAATGTATATAAACTATAATTTTAATGAATTTACGTACAAAACTTACCGTATTTTTCTCAAAGCAATTTAATGTTAAAACGATTTCGATTTTAATCTTACATCAATTTTAAATAAAATAATTTTACATTACTATCTTAATTTTACAATAATATAAATTAAATAAACATGTAATTATACCACAAAAGTACATAAATTAGTTTTAAATAAAATTATGCGTTAAACTTTCATGCTTTAGTAAATTACTCGAATAAAATTTTTAAAAAATTATTTTACAATAAATAATCAATTAAATCTAAAAAGAGATTCAATGACAACAAATTATTTCTCGACAATATTACTCGTAATACTATCTTTGTGCGATTTTTCCATATGAAATCTCATCGCCTAATTGTAAATTAATTTTATGTCATACTTATATATATAAACAGTAGATAATCAAACGCTTATTTACCTGTCGCGAAGAAAACTTTCGATCGCAGCCAATATGTTCGCAATCGAATGGCTTTTCTCCTGTATGTTTTAACATATGAGCCGATAAATGGTGTTGTTGTCTGAATGTCCATTCACACGACGGCCACGAACACGCGTATGGTTTTTCTCCGGTGTGCGTCATTCTGAACAAATCATACTCAGATTAGAATCATTATAATAATGCACGTATCATTTATTTACCTGTGCCTACTCAACCCTTTTTCATAGTTAGAAGCGTAGTCACAACCCTTAAGATAATTTTAAAAATAAATGCGATTTAGTATAATAATAACTAGTATAGTGCAACATACAGGCCAATCGCATTTATATGGTCTTTCATTGGTGTGAAAAGCACTGATATGCGATATTAATTGTCTCTTTCTCAAGAAAGCGTCGTCACAACCCGGCCAATCACATCGATATCTCTTCACTTCTAAATGAATGTCTCGATGAGCGCTCAGTTTAGGCTTTGATTTGAACACACGCCCACAACCTGGCCATTCGCAGGTAAATGTCATATTCATTTCTAATGGCTTTATTAATCGTTTTTTATTTAAACTTTTCAATAATAATCTCGGAATAGTTTTCTTTAGAGCCGTATTGCTTGCTTGCGTTTTCTTCGTTGATAGAAATGATTTCGAAGTTATTTGATTTGATAAATGAATGAATGATTTTTTCTTCTTTTTTGATTTATTTGGTACATAATCAGAATCGTTGTCAGAGTTAACGAGCTCTTCATCGGAGTCTGAATCATTAATCAAATCTTTCTCTGAATTATTTTCGGATTCGTTATTAGCGTTGTTTAACTCGTCATTATTATCATCGTTATTATCATCGCATTCTTTTTTAACTTCACTTAAGAGATGATTTTCAAAAGCACTAATATTATGATTGTGATTATTTATATGATTATTATAATTGCTAACTAATTTGTTAATATGTTTACGCTCCGAAACCATATCACTATTAAAACATTTACATTTATTCAATATCGATAAACATTTAATAACTAATTCTCGAAGTTTGCGATTCTCTTCGTGAATGCCATCTTTGGAAACATTAACTCCTAAATTGTCACCGAATATCTTTTTATAAGAAACAATTGCATTTTTATTATCCAATGATGCGCTACTATCGGGACAGCGATGTCTTAACGCGCCACCAGTTCCAGTAGAGTTATCACATTTCTGAATGTTATTGCAACTTTTACACTTAACAAATAACGTTTCCAAGTCGTTGTAGAACACGCGCTCAAATCGGTCCCAAACCGCACTTTTGCCGCTATGCTTCTCGAATCGCAAACACGGGTTGTAAGTATCAATCATTTCCTTAATAAAGTTTCTGTCATTAATTAGAAAAGAAGTATCACCACTAATAGCTGGAACGAGTGATTGATCGTCACTTTGCGATGCATTATATATGTAATTATTGTTTTCGCGTATGATTTCGTTACATATATTAAGCGAATTTCGTTGCGTAACACAGAGCGAATCACTTTCTGGACAGCGATGTCTCAGCAAACCACCAGTTCCTGTGGTGTGATCGCACTTTTGAATGTTATCGCAATATTTACACTTAACAAACATAGTTTCAAATTCTTTATAATAAATACGTTCAAATCGATTCCAAGCACTACTCTTTCCACTTTGCGATTCAAAATGTAGATCACTGTCATTGTTTTCAATCATTTTTTTAATACAACTTTTATCATTAAGACTAAATGAGTTATCACTTGAACCAGTTTCACACTCTTTTGGTGACAACAACAATAATTCACCAAAAGAATGCGTTTTACTCTTACTGTTACAATTATTTCTGGTTTTTTCGTTAAGTTTAATTTTATTAAAAAATAGACTGTCTTTAATTGGAATGCCGTCAGTATTGACACATCTATGGCGCAAAAGACCACCGGTTCCGATAGAATTATTGCATTTCTGAATGTTATCGCAATATTTGCACTTAACAAACAATGTTTCAAAGTCATTATAAAAAACGCGTTCAAATTTATCCCACGCTATGCTCTTCCGCTGTTGCGGTTTAAAACGCAAATTACTGTCATTCGTGTCAATCAAATGTTTGATATAATTTCGATCGTCGAGCAGATATGTGAGGTCTTCGTCTGATGGCAATTCGTTACGCGACGATAGTAACAAAATTTCTTCGAATGTTAAATTCTTCTTCACTTGTCTGTCATCGGAGTCGCATTCGTCCGTAGTTTTGGAAATGTTATCACTTTCGAGGCATCGGTGTCGCAATAGACCGCCAGTTCCACCCGATTGCACATTCTTCTGAATAGTTTTGCAATGTTTGCACTTAACAAAGATAGTTTCGATGTCGTCGTAAAAGATTCTCTCGAATCGATTCCACGCCACACTTTTGCCAGTTTGCGACACATAACGCAAATGAGAGTCATTCGACTCAATCAACTGTTTCACGTAATTTCTATCATTAAGAGGATTATTGATGTCTATATTAGCTGATGTGGACACAAACTCTAGTTCTTCATTATTGGTTGTTGCAACCAACTGTAACTGATTGTTGTTTGCTTCGCTTTCGCTTTGATTGCTGTTATCGGAGTTGTGGTCTGAGTCCGACATCTAAAGTTAATAATCAGTATATTATATGCAATTAATTCAATTATATATCAAATATTTAACTTTTATTTACAATAAATGGTCATTAAATAACATACTCTTAGTGTTTAAATAAAATTTTTGACATAAATATTATTTATAAACATTTTATGATTAAAATTATCAACTATTTATTGAAAATGAAAATTTATATTGAAAATAACAAATAAAAGAATTTGAATTAATAGAAGTAATTAATAAACAAAACATATAAAGGTTAAGTAAAACATGTTTAAAAAACTAAATTAAAAAATATTGTGCAAAATGAGTGATAAATACAAAACTCGAAATAATTGATAATATTTGTGTAAAAATCAATCGAATAAAAACAGTGCGAAAACACAACAAATATTACCTTTAAATGTGAATGATTTAAAACATGAAATTTATTGAAAAACAAATGTCTTCATATTTATTTATACAGTATTCGCGATACGATATGATTGATAGCAAAACTCTGCACAAATAGTGAAGGTTTCAAAAATTGTTTTCCTAATACATTGTGTTTGAAAAATTATCAACATTTGATTATTAAGTTTTTACCACATTTATTGTTAAAATTTAAAATCAATAATTAATTAAATAAATAAATAAATAAATAATTGTCCAAATTGTTTGAATCGAATGTCAATCTAAAGGAAACATATACACACAACCAAAATATTTATTAATATTTAATAGTTGCAAAATCTAACAAATGTGGGCACAATAATAAATTTTGTTTAATAACTTAAGTATTAATAAATAATTTTTGGGTCCACTCTAAAAAATTTCGGCCTCTAAAATCTAAAATAAGACGATTTCCTTTTATTTTGATAATTTAACTAAAACTTGATAGGGGTTGTGAACACCCAAATAAGTAATCTTATATTAGTGATACTAAAACTCGTATAAATTAGAATTTGGTCACATAATATTGCTCTAACACTAATATAAGATATGATCTCATCAATTATAATACAAAATAACACCCGTAAGATGAAAGTTCGTCTTTTGTTGGTGATTGGCAAGTATTCTGTGTTCGTCCGCTAAATTACTTATAAGCCCAGGGAAAGAAATTAACGAAAGTGTGTTTTTTGGAGATAATATCTTTATTAGTTAAGATAATTTAATGAAATTTTCAATGTTTACGCAATCCATAATTACATATAAGAAAACTTAAAAACAATTTCGGAAAAAAATTATTTTAAAAAATAAACTTAAAAAAGCATTTTTATAGTGGGAAATAATTTATCGAATTTTAAAATATATGGTTTTTCGCCACAATTAACTCGGCTTTAATAGCCGGTAAATTTACCATTTTTTGTCAATACTTTGACTAAACGGTTAGTCAGAGTCGACTAACTTTTTTGTTTCGGTTTCGGAAATTTTTTCCCAGGCTTCGAGTATCGCCGACTTTAAATCCGATACCGAAGTAAATTGTCGACCATTCGGGTATACCAGCCTAACCAATGATCCCCAAAGGTTTTCTATAGGGTTCATGTCTGGGCTTTTCGCTGGCCAATCTAAAACCCGAAGATTGTTGGCCGATAACCATTCGCGGGTGAGTTTGGACGCGTGGATAGAGGCATTAGCCTGTTGGAAAATCTAATCGGGTCCACCAATTTGTTGTCCAACTCTTAGTAAGGTGCATTCTAATAATTTAACGTAATCAGCGGACTTTTGCCGACCCGAAAGGAAAATTATTTCGGTTTTCCCGCCGTACCCAAATCCCGCCCAAACCATTACCGATCCACCACACATAGAGTTTGTGGAGTAGTACTGCTCTTCCTTTCTAATGTCGTGCCAATAATATTGACAACCGTCGGGACCGTCAAAATTAAACTTTTTTTCGTCACTAAAGATGACTGTCCGCCATTTGTCCCCGAAAGTCAGGTGTTGCTTGGCCCAAGCGAGTCTTGCCAAAATATGTTTTTTAGTTAAACTCGGGCGTGTTTTCCGCTTTTTCCACTTCATATTAGGGGAAGCGCTGATAATTTGGTTATCTCTGATACTTTTGATAATTTTGATACATCAATTTAAACAAGAATTATGTGTGTCTGTGTTGTGTGTTTTTGTGTGAGTGGCAATTTGGGTGGAAAAACAAAAAAAAACAGCTTTTTAGCTGTGAATGTCATAAAATATTAAATTAAATCACTTAAATAAAAATACGTATTAGAGCTACGGTAAAGTTTTTAACGGGTTATCTAATCATAGATAATCTGAATCCAATTTATATTAGTGTGAAACACAAGCTAATATAAGATGTTTTGATACTTTATATTATAGTGATCACAAATGGGTGTTATAAAATTAACGCTAACATTAGATGCTATAAGCGCTTATATGGTTCTCAATTCGGACGTTCGGGTCTCATCGCTACAACCATTGATCTTATATTAGTGCGAAACACCATTTATTACAAGATATTTCACGGACTTATACTATAGTGATCGTGGTATGTGTTAAGATAACATTGTTGAACGCTATAAGTACAACAAGCGAAACCAAAGGGTGTGGAACGGCGATAGTGTTGGAAGCGATACCAATGCGTAAGGAGTTTGATCCAGGGATCTATGCTTGACCTCAGACCACGATAACAATCAGAACTCCGTTTCCGATTATACCAGAACTGTAGATATACCAGATAATAATTATCAATACTGGAGCAATATAATAATCGTTTATAAAATAATTCCAGATATCGAAAGTAGTTGACAGATAGTGATTTTGCACAAGTAATAAAGATTACTGGACTTAATTTATTTATGTACTGTCAGTACGAAATTTACATCAAATAGTGAAATCAATAACTGAGATTTAATCAATACAGAAGTTCTGAAAAAACCGTTTATTGAGATTCAGACACAAATTTTACACGCAGAACAACACATTACGCATAAGTACTCATAAGTCCGCGTCTTAACATCATTATATGTATGATTTTATTTAACTGTTAATAATGTGTTGGCATTAGTAGTCATAAATGACTAAATATTATTATTAATATTATCACATTAAGTGATCTAAAGCATCAATCAATAGCGACACTAAATACCAAACTTATTTTTGTACTCTTATTAATCGTTTTATATTTTCTTAACAATATTATTGTCACTCGTTAAAGAGACGCGACGAAAACAATTTGTGTTGTGTGCTATAAAAGCACTATAAACATATGTATGCGTTTTGAGCGTTATTAATAATAAAAGTGTATTTTAGATATAATATTGTGCACTATTTTATTTATAACTTCTAATCGGATTGAGATAAAATCATTACCCATTACTAAAGTGTTCGAACCAGCTATAAGTTAAATAGGGATTTAATAAAATTAATTTAAAATAAAAATCACTATTAAGAAAATAAAACTAGTTAAGAATTTTAAGATAAAATTCAAAATAAAAATTACGTTAAAAGTTACTAACATTGAAAACCATTAATTACTATAAAACAAACTTAATACTAGTATTAGAAAATAAAATTATTAACTATCATTTAAAATAA
>JAQIVF010001998.1:0-12161 GCA_034698365.1 Steganacarus magnus | reverse complement strand
TGAAACTAAATGATAGAAATTGTTTCATTCAATATTCAGATCAAAAATATTTCATTTTCAAAGAAATTATATGAAATCAATCATTTAAATAATAAATTTGTGTTAATCTCTTAATTATTATTTCTTTAATTTACGGAAATTTAAATCTTTGCAAAATATACAATGTTATTTTTTATTAATTAAAATAAAAAAAATTAAGTTTTAAAACAAATTACCTTGAGGTTTATTAGTGATTTGATTCATTTTAATAAGCAACACTATTGTATGACAATAAATGCTCTTAGGATTATTCACTGACATAACTTGTACTAAAATGCTGTTTTACCCTCTCATTGAATGTTTCACTAATTTATGAATTTCGGTAACACCTCGCAAAAGAAAGCCATCTAGTTTGTTTAAGCTCATCCTTCTGTACCATTGTTACGTATCCATCATTATTTCCCACAATTTAAGGCTCAATATAGAAATTTGAATCTTGCAATAAACGATTCCACGAAATTATTATCTCCCTCCAGTAATGATAACTCATCTCATTTTTATTTATGTTATTAAATCATTAAACGAACAAATTGTAAATCATTTTTTTAAAACAAAATTATCTCAAATACTTACTCATAAAACTCAAACTATCTCCGAAAGTAAATTAGATTCAACGTATCTCCTATAAATAGTATACGCGTTGTAGAACAATCCTTTTCTTTGATATATTTTCGGTTCTTTTAAAAACGGCGAATCAGTATTAATTGCGCTTGGAAATTTTTGGCCTTTGTTTTTTCTCATAAATATATAGTTATAGCAATTGGATCTATCGCATATTTATTATTTATTTAGTGTTGGTAACTGTTGTTATCCCAACTGATCAAATAGTAATCGGTATCTGCATTAGTCTCTGCATCAATAATTTCTACAATAACTGTCATTCTGAGATTATATGAGTCGCCGTTTTTTTAAGATAATTATTTTTGTTAACAAAACTTTAAATATAAATAATATGAATAGATTAATTTAAACATTGAATGTTTATCTAAATTACCTCACAAGTCTCTTTTTACTACACGTCATTTTTTATTAAACCTTGGTTGTATCGAACTGATTGTTCTAGCAAAAAAATCAACAATGAAACCATCATTGTTTACGATCTGACAAACACTTTTGAATACTAATCTTGATCTTTGCTTAGTTTTGGCCGTACTCATAATTTTCCTGCCTTTTTCGCCTTTTACTGGAGCACTCGGTGTTCTACAACCGTAGCTTTTGGCGCAGTGCTTTTAGTAGCAGTGGTGTTACTTTTAGTGGCAGTAGCAGTGGCGTTATTTTTGTCCGCTGTGACACGATTTTTATAAGCATCAGCAGTTATAAAACAAAAAAAAATTTATATTTATAATTAGTATTGAGAAATCATGAATATTCATTTTATTGTTTTACCTTATTTAATCATATTCTTTTATAAAATATTTTATAAATTATAAAATATGTAACTATTATGTTAAGAGATATTTAATCATTTTATTGTCAAATAAATATTATAGACAGAAACAAATAACAAATAATCATTATATGTTTTATATATCTTATACTCAATAAATCAGTCGCGTTCATTGCAAGGTTAGGATAAATGTGACGTTCTCCGTATCTGTAACAACTTTATCTTTTTACCATAACCTTAGACACGTAACTAATTTATTACAATCCATTGAAACTTCTGTTTAACACAAATTATCCATTAAATAAATCTGCTCTTTCTTAAATCAAACACGTACTGTACACATCCTTTCAACACTTATTTTCTAAATCACACAGTGTAACAAACCCTGACACCCAACCCACTATAAATTATTAACCAACAAATGTAGAGATCAGCCCACTTATTATGAGATTGTATAAACTATTGTTAAACAGAACTTTGGGACCTTCTTTCACAACCACCCACTTTGACTTTAATTTTCATTTGTTTAGGTGCACTCAATTGTATTATTGTGTATCCCTCACTTCCGATCTATGCTAGCAGTGTAAGCATAGCCTGAAGCGAAAGGGAAATTTCTATTGACAAAGGATTGCCAATCTAAATCCTATAGTTTATACAGAGCAAAGCAAAGGCTCCTGTAAGAAAATTAGCTAAATCTATGGGGTCTGCCGGATTGAGCAACCTTCGCGAGGCAAAAGTCCCGGGGTATAGGAAGTGGAAAACCTGAGTACCAGTCTGGATGGGACTTAGGTTGCGACATGAGGGACCATTCTAGGCTTTGTTCCCCAACCCTAAAAAATGAGAGTAAAAAAAATCGAAGATGACGATATCTAAGATGATGAAGATCAAGATCCTTATAATAAGGACATATATAATGATCCTGATTTCATCAATGATCGTTCTTTTAGAAAATTTGAAAATCATCTTCAAACTTCTAAGAAATTTTCTGTTAGAAGTTCTAAAAAAATTAATAAAGCAATGAGAGTTGTGAACAACATAATCAAACTTTTAATTTCACCAATTTTTAAATTTTCTCGAGTCATTCTATCCTCGCAAATACTGTTTTCTAATCTTTTAGAACTTTTCAAAGATGAAGCTGATTCCTTCTTTTATTTCTTTAGAGATGAGCCAGTCACATTTATGATAATAAATGAAAGTTTAGCGGAATCCTGCAATGTAAAAGATAATTAAATCTACGGTAGCTCATAATGGGAAATTTTTTTTGAAAATCCTTCAAAAAATGTACGATTTTCTTAATTTTTCATTTTACATCACTCATAACTCAAGATTTAAGATGACGTACATAGATCCTAGGAGTTAAAAGGAGGAAAGACCTGCACGATTTAATGCCTGCAAAAATCGGTTTAATAAAAATGCTAGAAGAAAAGTCAGCTTTGTTATAAAGAATTCTTTCGCCTTCTTTAACTTTACTATTCTATACCTTTTCTACTCTTCACTTTCCTCAATCTTCTATTTCACAATTTTTCACTTTCACTCTCTCACTTTCAATCAAATGATCGATTAAGTGTACTTTTCGTGAATATATTTTCTCACACCAATTATATTAAAACAAATTATTTTAAGCAATCTATTCGAGTGAAACTTGTTACAATCATTGAATTGACATTTATATGGTTTAATGTTTAAATGAATTAATTGATGATGTTTTAAGTGCGAATTTCGAGTAAATATTTTTGCACAACGTATGCATTTGAAGTTCTTTATATTTAAATGAATTTTTTGATGCTCTAATAATTTTGTACTCTGATAAACCGTTTTCTACATTGAGACCAAACACATACAAATGGTTTTTCATTTTTTGAATGGTTTGGTGTCTATTAAAATGTTTTTTTTAATTAGTTTTACATATGTACAGTTACTAAAATTGCATTTAAAAAAATTTATCTTATATAAGAATACGAATTTGAAACAATTTACGTTTAATCGAGTACTTTTGATTAAAATTTTTTAAATTAACTTTGCTTAAACTCTTTCTATTGTAAACATCACAACTAGTGCTCATTGCTTTATTGTTTAAACAAATTAAACGAAATAAAACAACAAATTTAATTTTACTCAGATTTTGTTTAATGAATAAAACGAAATTAAAACATTCAATCCGATTATTTTTGATTTTAAACACTTAATATTTAGTATTAAGCTTTAAATATATATGAAGTAAAAAGTATATTTGTAAAATATGAGGTCTATTTTGTCAAAAATATTTGTCATAAAACACAATTTAATTATTTTAATAAAAAGAATTGCAAAATATGGACCGAATTTTTGATAAATCTGTTTTCTGAAAAGTTTTATTTAGAGATGAGCATCGGTTAAAATTTAAGAATTTTTTTTCACTTTTAACCTTAAACGTTGCTAAAATTTTAACCTTAACTCTAACCGGTTAAGAATTATATTAAATTTAACTTTGACTGAGTTAACTCCAGGTTAACCGGTTAACCCATTTTTTTATTTTAAATAATAAAATTCGTAATTTAAGTAATTTTTAATTAATATTAACATTTTGAATCTTCAATTTAAATTATTAAAAAGCAAAAACAAAGAAAAAAACAAATTATTTTGTGAATAATTTTCAAAAACTAGTTCATTATTTCTAATATAATATATTTAAAAAATTCTTTTTTGAATCATATTTTCAATAAATTGTATTGAATTATACATATTTTAAGTCATAAAAGTTAACCGGTTAACTCTAATATAAATTTTTACATTATCCGGTAAGAAATTTTCTAACTTCTGACCATTTAATGCATCAAAATTTTAACCTATCCGGCAATTTTAACTCAATTACGGGTGAAAGTTAACTGCTAAAATGCTCATCTATACTTGTATTCTTCAAAAAATATATTATTTCTGATTCAACTAATAAAACTAGTTTTTAAAAAATTTATTAACCAAATAACACGAAATTCGTTTTATAAATTGTTTAACGAAATAAAACACAACAAATTTTAAAGTTTAATAAAACGAAATAACTGTGAGCACTGATCACATCTTATTGCTTTAAAATTATTTTTAGTAAAATAGTTATCGCTTTTCCAAATAATTTTATTTTTTAACAAATACATTCTATTTTTCAATGTATGATTAGTATTGTAATGAATTGTTTTATTAATTAAAATTAAAAGCGGTACAAAATTAGTGACACAAACACTGACAGAGACGCACACCGAGTTAACCTCTAGATAGCGCTACTATTACTGACGCGTTAAACACAAAAGCCTCTATTTGTTTTTATATATAGTAAGTGTTGTGTGATTACAATATTATTATTATTTCATATATTTTTAGTTAATTTTTATCATCTTATTTAACTACATTTGACGTTTGAGTCTAATTGAGTGCAACCACATATCAATATGAGGTAAATCATTATCATATATCTTAATGTTATTATTATTACATATCTAATTAAATTTATTATTTTATTATTCAGTAATAATAGTGAGGACAATGAGGATAACAATGACTTTAGAAGTCGATATGAGGCATTGGATGAAGAGTAAGTATACTCATGTTAACATGTTAACACTATGTTATATGAAATGAGAAATAATTAGCACTCAATTTTCAGATACGATTATTATAGCGAACAGTGGGAAAAGGAAAAGAAGGAATTGTAAGCCGAACGCGAGACACTGCGACACGATTGTCGACAACGTTCAGCTGAGCTTGACCTGCGTAAGAGTCAACTAAAGCTTTACGAACGCGATATAAAGGATCTTAAAGATGAATTAACACGTGTTATCTCAATCACAAACATCGAATATATAAAGCAAACCCTCTTTTTTACAGGCATACACTGGTCGACAATGATGGCGATCCGATCACAACCGTTCCTCCACCGCAACCACGTACGTCACTCTGCAGTAATCTTCAGCCAACAAGCGCGGATACTGCATGTATGTTAACATATATTAACATGTTAACACAACTAACTTATTCTTTTCAGGTACATGCGAGTATTGTGTCAAGCAGTTTGCTACGCAATACACACTTAAGCGTCACCTGGACAAAGGATTGTGTAGTATGTTAACAATGTTAACACCCCACATTTTATGTTAACATTTATTCATATTTATTAGCTAAAGAACCGGACGCAAAGGCTAAGGATTAGGAGGTGGCAAAAGAGATGAAAGTTAAAGAAAGAGAGAGAAGAAAGAGATAAAAAGTGAAAAGAAAAGAAAGCGCAAGCAAAGGGAAATGAAAAAAAAGAGAAGAAAGATCCAAAGAAAGGAAAAAAGAGGAAAGGAAATCAGCCCACTGCACTCGACATCTACAAAGACAAATGTTAACATATGTTAACAATCATTCATTTGAATATAATCATTTTAAATTTCATAATAAAAATTTTATAATTGATGTTTAATTTTGAATAAATCAATTTCTATTATAATATGCTCTCTTTTCTTAATATATGGTATTAATTTCAAAGTCTTAATCTTATGTTAACACATTTATTTTATGCTAACACATTTAACCTGTGTTAACATTAATTAAACCCCAACTTTAAATGCTAACTCTAATTATATAATTAATATCAATAATAATTACACAAACAAGAGTATAAAATCACTCATCAAAAGGGTAAGATAAAATATTACGAAGATAAAAATTACTGTTATACTAGATTAAAATTAATAATGTTAGATAAAATGGATCTAATGTTAACGTTATCCTGGCATGTTAAAATTAGACTACCTCTTCAATGATTATAATCATGAACGTTAATAATAATTATAAGTTATTCAGGAAATAAAAAATAAACATGCAAATCTCAAAAATTTTAAAAATTATTAATAAACAAATAAACTGAAAATGTTAACGTCCTAATGGCACGTTAATTGTAAACTACTTATGATTCGTAGAATGTATAAAGGTTTAATCGCTGATATGGACGAATAACACGCGTTGATCGACGAACTTCAGTACTTTCTATTCTTTTACCTCGCTTATTTAGTCCTAATGCTGGATTGTCCATTATATCAACAGTATCATTAATTGTTAACAATTCTGCTTCATCTCTTGTAGTGTCAATAATAACCTCTCTTACGATGTCGAACTCGTGATCCATAATAACTTCTTTTGTTACGCGTCGTATTGTCATGTCATCACTTGTCTGTTCGAGATAATCATCATCATTGTTCGAGATTATCGGTGAATCTTCAGGAACCCATGTATATATCGAATATTAACGCTTTGAATACAACTTTAAATGACTAACGCCAACCACATCCGTATAATTTTTTCCTGTTAACAAACTAATTCTATAGGAATTTTTTCGTCAATATATGGACCAAAATAACGATGTAAAAGTTTTTCCGATCTTCCTTTCTTTCTAATAGGCGTGTAGACCAACACTTTATCACCAATCTCGTAGTTAACATCTCGATGCCTCTTATCATAATACTTCCTATATGTTACATTTGCACGTCCAATTGCAACTTTCGCAAGATCTCGAGATTCCTTTAATTTTTCGGTGACACTGTTAACTTAATCGTCAACATTCGAATACTCATCTTGAAGTAAATGAAGGACTACATCGGACGGGAGTATAGCCTTTAAATAATAAGGACTATACTGTGTTTGGTACCCATTATGGTGTAGATATTTTCTGTTAACTTAGACAAAAATGCATTACCCCGATGACTTAATAGTTTACGTTGTGGAAATCAGTCATACTTTGATATATCCAGAGAAACTAACGTAATGTTAACATATCGCGATAGTGCTAGCACAAAAAAAACCATTGAAGCTCGCATCGTAGTTGTAAATGCTACAACATTTGGATTTTTGTTAGGAAATGATTTTATCAAAGATATTAATGAAATAATCATTCGTTATACTGGTGGTAGCGAAATGAAGATCTGCAAACAGCCAATAAACAACAATGCAAATGAAAAATTCAAAAAAGATAACTATTTGTACATAGTTCAGAGATTGTCACAGTTCCAGCTCGTTCGATAATGTTAACACATGTCAGCGTAGGGCATAAACAAATGGAAAAAGGATTTGTTGGGTTAATATATTCAAATTACGACACAAAAATAATGGTCTCGTTAGCAAATTAAGTTTTCAACATTAATAAAGGAACTTGAAAAGTAGAGATACTGAATGTTAACCCTGACGATGTTAACATAGATTCTGGTACAGTAGTTGAACAAGCGGAGACAGTAGAAGAGGTTACAAGTGTATTATGCAATGATATCGCGCCAAATGGGAAATAACCGTTAACTAAAACTGAAAAACTGAATTTTGCTCAAAAGTACAAAATTATAAATCATATTTGCGAACAAACACCTCAATTTTTATTCTATTTAAATAAATAAAACTTAAATCAAATAAGAAAAGTTAGATTCTCTATGAAAAAAGTGGCAAACTAATTATTTTAATTAATATTTTGTTGAGAATTAATTGATGAAATTAATTGCCGAATCATGACACTTGCGAAACCTTTACCTGCTTTACTTTAACATTTATATGGTGTAATTCTTCCATTTATATTAATTAAAATAATAATTTCAAACTAAGTTACCAATAAAAAAACGAATCAGAATAATACCAACAGTTGTGCTTAAATTTTAACTAAATTCTTAATATCCACAATGTATGTATGATGACTGGCGTTGACAGCGTTAGTCTGATAACTAGTAAAATATTAGTGAATGTTACAGTTGTGCCTCACTTACCATAACATTCAGTTTAGTCTTACTCTCATTTCTCACAACTTGTTTTTCAGAAATGTGCACATTTTCATATTTTAATAAAGTTCTCAAAAAATTAAATATTAATTTTAAAAAAGTTCAATTAGACAAATGTGCTAAATGTAAACTTTATAAAATACATAAACTAAATAATTGTTCTTGTGATAAGTGTGCAGTTTATAATTTTCATATGAACAATTATACTAAAGCAAGAGAAAATATGCATTTAGACATAGATTTGTCTTATGATAATAACGATATAATTGTAGTGATAACTAATGCAAAAAAAGTAATTTCTATACATGAGTAGAATAAGAGTATAATTTCTATACAAGAAATTACCATAAAACTTATATAAAATTACCGTTCATACATCAAAGGTAAATATATGTATTTTTGTTTATTTTTTTAAAACAATTATGTGTTTTTAATAACGAGTAAAAACTTGTAAAAATATGCATAAATAAAGTATTAAACAAAAATTTTTTTGCTGTACTAATAATGAAAACAGTTGCTTGTTTGCTGTATTACAAAATTAACTAAAAATCGAAGTTTTTTCTAAAATTTTATTGTGTGCTATTCTTTGTGCTGCTTTCAATGTTTTTATTACAGAGAAAGATAAAGATAAATTAAATTTTTCATGTAATTAATTATTCTTCTGCGCGTTTTCTAACACACACTTATCACAACTATTTTTTTCGAAATAAAAAAAGAAAAAAATAAGAAAAATCGTTGTGAAGCTAATATTTCTAATGCTATTAAATCCTTTTTTAATTTAGGTAATAATCGACAGTAAAACCTATTCCCTGTGGAATTAAAATTTTTGATTTTTTTTAAATTAATAAAAACTTTAATCACAATCTTCTCCTTTAATTTAGTTAACGATGCGACAGTTTAAAGAGAGAGAGAGATATAGAAGAGTTTTAGTTAACGGAGAGCTATAAAATATTTTAATATTAATGCGAACTAAACACAAATACATACACTTCGTTACATATAGCGATTCGAGAGCTACACAGTTGTGTTGTGTTTTAATCAAAGTGTCTATTACTTTTCTATTTTATAGTATTACTACTGCTGTTGTACAGCATAAATCCAAAACGGTTGTTGCAACGCAAGCACTTTGAAAACATTTCATGCGCTTATGCTTTTTTTCGTTCCTCTCTCTCACTCTCTCACTCTCTCACTCTCTCACTCTCTCACTCTCTCACTCTCTCACTCTCTCACTCTCTCAATCTCTCACTCTTTCACTCTTTCACTCTTTCACTCTTTCACTCTCTCACTCTCTCACTCTTTCACTCTCTCACTCTCTCTCTCTCACTCTTATTATTTCACTATCAAAAACTCTCTCCCAAATTCTCACATTCTTTTTTTTCCTCACAAACATTCTGTTTGATTTTAATTATAAGAGTGACAATGAATTTGTACAAAGTATTGTTTTAAAAATTACTCTCCTCAAACTCTTTGCTTCTTCAGTGTTTAAAATTATTTCATCTTTATCTGTCAACAATCTCTAACATACTCTCTCCCATAAACTCTCAGTTTATATGTAACCTAACCAAGACAATCGTTATGTTCAAGTATTTACAAATTTACTGAAAGCAAATATTGTCTGGATTATGTTATATAATATCAACATTCTCACCTATATTCTCTTTCTCACATTCTCTCTCCTACATTCTCCCACATTATCTCTCACAATATTCACCACACTCTTTCTACCACACTTTCCAACACTCTCCCACACTTTCAAATTAGGTTATTTGATTTAAGATACAAGTGTGACAACCATTATGGCCATGTATTTGATTTAAAATAATGCTGGGCATGCTGATGGTTCCCCCTGTGTTAAATCATTTCATCTCTTTATCCGTCCACAATCTCTCACTCTATCCTCCACATTATCTGTACCACATTCTCACACTTTCTCTCCTATATTCTCAAATTTTTTAATAATTTTTTTCTTTTTAGATAAATATGGATAAAGAAATAACTCTGTTAAATCTAAAAAACTCCTTCCTCTTCACACCACATCATCCCTAAGACCAAGTGATAATTGTGTGGATTTGAGCAGTGGTGATGATGAATTCGATCAAAATCCAGCTCTTAATAGAGCTATTTGTCAACATTATAATGAAAAAAGATTGTCAAATAATCATGTTTCAAATCAATAAACTGTTTCAAAAAACATTGAGTCTTTAAATAATGTTGAAACTGGTCTTTCAGCAGAAAATTCAGAATACATAATTGAGCTAGAGAATGAATTATATTCAAATGAAATTTTTTGTGAGAACTTAATTGTTGAGCCGTAACGAACCGTTGTTCACAATGAGGCCAAACACATAATAATGGTTTTTTATTTCCATAAGTTAATTGGTGAGTATAAAAGTTTTGTTTAATTTTAGTTTTGCATTCATTAAAGTCACAAATAAACCTAAAATAATTTAAATGTTGTGTCGATATTTTGCTTATTTTAATTTCCTATCAAAGTTTACTCTTTCTTTCAAATATTTTATAATGAATATCATTAGTAATTTGATAATTATCACCACAAAAATATTTCTTTAACAAATTCATTTTATTTTTCAATGCTTTTGTTGTGTTAGTTGAGTCTTTAAAGAATATGTTTTTTCACAATTTTTATAATCACAAATATATATTTTACGTTTACTGTGTTTTAAATGTGAGTTTTGAGTGAGACTTTTGTTACATACTTTGAATTAACATTTATAGGGTTTAATGTTTAAATGAATCAAACGATGAAAGCGTAAACTTATGCTTTTTATAACACTCATTGCATTCGAAGTTCCTTGTGTTCAAATGAATTGTTTGATGTGAACTTAATTCTTGTGCGTTAATAAACCGTTGTCTACATTGAGGCCAAACAAACACAAATAATTTAATGTTTTATTTGTAAAATGAGAAAATATGATTGCTTTTGAGTAGCAGTTCTGTTTTATACTCGAGGTGTTATAAAAATTAAAAAATAATATATGATTAACTCGTGGAATAAATGCAATACCTTTAAATATCAATGACACAATTTGACAGTAACAACAATTTAATAAAATAAATTCATGCAAAACACAATCAATTAAATACTTAATTAAAATTATCGAATAAAACACGAATCACACAATTTTGTGAAAGTTCTTCATTCTGTGACATTTATATGGTTTAATTCGTTATGTTTACAAAGTAACGACATAATGATGTCGTTTGCGGTGAACATTTAAATTAGATGTGTTAACAAACATTTTGCCACATTCCTTATATTCACATTTATATCGCATTTCACGTGTGTGTCTGCAACGTATGTGTGAACGCAATTCATTTGATGACACAAACTTCATGTCACAATCATTATATGAACATTTAATTGGTTTGTAGCCATAATGACGATGCATATGAGCTGTAAGATGTGTTTTTTGAGAAAATCTGTTCACACATCCATTATAATCACAAGAAAATAATTTTTGTTTGCTGTGTGTGAGTGAATGATTTTTTAAGTATTCTTTTTGAGTGAAACTTTTATTACAATCACTAAATTGACATTTATATGGTTTAATGTTTAAATGAACTAAATTATGACGTTTAAGGTGTGTTCGGTACTTATACTGTTTATTACAATGACTGCATTTAAAGTTTTTAAAATTAAAATGAATTTTTTGATGAATTTTTAAATGTGCAGCACTAATAAACCGTTGTCCACATTGAGGCCAAACACACAAAAATTGTTTTTCATTTCTAGTAATTGATTGATGATTATTAAAATCGTATTTATTAATAGATTTATATTTGCTTTCATACATATTGTTTTTTCTATGATGTTTTCTATACAGAAAAACTTTGCTGATTTTATATTTATTAGAAATCTCACAATTTTTCTGTTGTATATTGTAAGACTCAGCAAATTCTGCACGAAAGTTGTTCCTTATTTAATGTATTCGGGCGCCAGACGACCGTTAAGA
>JAQIVF010001997.1:0-12163 GCA_034698365.1 Steganacarus magnus | reverse complement strand
TAAAAGAATTTTTTATCAAAATTTTAGTTTTTACGTTAAATATTTAAAATAATAAATGCTATTTTTAATGCTATTTCGGTAAATTTTTGGAGCAATTTATAGCGCTATTTTTACATAGAAAAAATGCTACTTTTTTGGAGCTCTAGTGATGAAGCAAGTCGGCTCATAAAGCTAGACGGGTAACCAGTAACCTCTGAGCTCCGAGCTTGAGCTTTAAGCTCCGTGACATCAAAATGTCGAGCTTCAAGCTCAACTCAGCTAAAGCTAGCTTAGGATCTAGCTTAGCTTTTTGCCATCACGAGGTATTACACATATATTGTTTTATATGGCATATAAAACAAAGCAAACAAAAGTTGAATGAAAACGATAACGAGGATAATCAAATTGAAGAAGAACTTAGTGAAACAATTGCATTAAAAAATAATACTGTTTACTTGGAGTATAAAAAGAAACCAAAAATTATTCGATATAAAAGATATAACTTGAAAACTAACGAAAATAACTATGGATAAACTTTACTTACCATGGAATAATGAAAAAGAATTAATAAATGTAGATATAAAAACAATGTATTGAATTAATTTAGATTTAATTAACATCAACTCATCGAAATGTAGCCGATTTCGAAGACAAATTCAAAGAAGAAGAGTAAACTTTTATTGAAATTGAAGGGAAGAGCAATCATCTCATAACTTTAGCGTATACACTATTGATAATAGTGCTCAGTATTCTATTAGTCAAGATATCATTGACTCAGTTTCAAAAATAAAAATGGAGAAATACCAAACTCCAAAATATAAATGCGAAAATGAATATATCGACAACTAATGCAATTACATAATACAAAACAACGTAAATATTGCATGCAATTACTATACCATATAAAAACAAACCGAATCACTATATAATGTCCAGAGCTTTGATTTTTGGGATTTTCCCATTTTCACAATAAACCCCAAATTTTGCAAAAAAAATCGTGAAAAATTGTCGTTTAAATCCGATGAGTTTCTTGACCCCTGTTAAATTTGATCGGAGTGTGAAAATTTTTTATTTAAATTTTACGAGTATTTATCTTCCTCCCAAGAAATCAGCACCAAAACCCCTATTCGGCTATCATATAATTGAAGACAATGCCTAATTTTTAATTACAAGAATTTTCTATGAGAGTATTAGTGTTTTTATTTAACCACCAAAATCTCAAATTTTTATCCCTAAATAACCACCAAATTTTTCAAATTTTTTTTCCCAAAAATCAAAGCTCTGATAATGTCATTATCGGAGGCGCAGTTGTTGGTAAAACATGCCTTATAAATGCGATTTATCAATCATTGATTAAATACTTCAATAGCTTACTAGGATCAAAATCTGTTACACTTAAATTATTGTTATGCGCACCTACTGGTAAAACATCTATTAATATTGGTGGAGTAACAATATTAAAGTCAGCCTTCGATATATTTAATCAGAATAACGAACCTAGTAAATTAAGTCATGATAGAAGAAACACACTGCTTTGTAGTTTTATTGATTTGAAACTTATCATAATTTCCGAGATATCAATGGTTGAAATAACCCAGTTCGAACAAATAAGAATGCGCTTACAATAAATATTCGGAAACAACATACCATTTGGCGGTGTATCAGTAGTATGTTTCAGTGATTATTATCAACTTAGACCAGTTCAAGGTTATTTTGTTTCCAAAATAAATACAAAAAAATAAGTACGGTAATATTTTTGAAGATCAACTATGACAACAATTTAAAAAGTTCGAAATTACAGAAATAATGAGGCAAAAAGATGATAAGCAATTCGCAACAGCTCTTAATAACTTAGCGTCAGCAAGTTGCACACCAGAAGATATTTCTATATTCAAAAGTAGAGAAATATTACCAAATAAACTTACTTATCCTTCAACTTGAGTTCATCTGTTCAGGACTAACATGGACGTCGATGATTTTAATTTAAAATAATTAAATAATAAAACGAATATAGCTTATGTGAACAAATCGGAAGATATAGCTGAAGGAGATGTTAGTGTTGAAATTAAGCAGAATTTCCATTAGTATCATGTGAAGCAATGACTATTAATAAAGCACAAAGTCAGAGTTACGACGATGTCGTAGAAAACATTTCACAAAATGATAAGAAAATGAAGCTCTCACATGTATATGTTGCCTTGAGTCGAGCACGAAAAGCCAGTGGACTTTATATTAATGGTAGATTCTTACAACCAAAAATAACAAACGCAGTTATCGAAATTGAGTCCGAAATGAACCGTTTAAGAACAGTGGCAGCTTAATCATTCTAATTAAATTTTTTAACTGACGACGTGTCTTCAGGAATTAAAGTTTTGTATAACATTTGTATAACAATGTGCTAACACTAGTCAGCAATTACAACAATATAACAATATACTTTATGATACGAATTATATGACAGAAGATCTATTATTACATGTGGAAACATGGATAATGGATGAAGAATTTATATTTCCTGCATTCAAATTAGTTAATCAAATAACACAAAGAAAGCAAGGAAAGCCTACAGTTGCGCAGTATATTCAAAAACGGATTGTAAAGAGCTATTCATTTATAAACATCACGATAAGAAATCATATTTCAACTGTATTGCAATCAATCTAAAAGACACTGATATTTTATTGGCATATAACTCGACAAAAACATCAAAATCAGATTTGATAACTCACATTCAAGAGTGTTTAATCAAAGTAAAAGCGAAAATGTTATTGTAGGTGATTTTAATTTGAATGTTTTGTGTGACACTAATAAGGATTTTACATCTTATATGGACTCGAAAGGAGTTTCTTTAAGAAATAGTGGTGTGACTACAAATGGTAAAACAAAGATTGATTTGGTATTTTCTCGTAATTGTCAACAAGTAGTTAATCATTTCGAATCCTACTTTCTTTTCACAAACCATTGTGGTTTTCAATAAAAATAATTACTTTTAAATTTATAAACTTTTATTCTAATAAAATTATTTAATTCATTATAGTTTTTAAATATTTAATATATCAATTAAATCAAAATGAAAGTGAGCTCTCTATGAATGTCGTGAATTATTTTAAAATAGAAAGGGGTATTTGTATATGGGGTAGGAATGAGTGAAATACACAGCTGTTTAATTTCCTTATAAACACCTGCCAACACACATACACATACATACACACACACACACGCTCAGATGCACTAAAACACCTTGTTTTTAAACTTTTTATTTGGACCTTTTCGGCTCTTAACTACTATAGTTATTTAACAATACCTTTAATTTTACGATTAATTATAAAAACAAAACTTTATAGAATTAACCTTTAGTGTGAAATACAAATAATTATTTTAGCTGAACAGTAAATTATACTGCAAATTTTATCTTAAATAAACAATCATTATAGCTGGTATTACTATACAGTTTGTCCCCTGTTATGGAACATCGGGTTATCACGGAAAATTTTGCTGTTTATTATGTTAAGTTGTGATTATGACAACCCTTTTTATAGAAAATACCCGATTTTGGCAACTAATAAAAATTGCACCAATAGCTTAAACAGTACCTCAATTATGTCAAGTATTTATAATTCTTTTATTCTTCACAAACTTATACTAAAAAGAAACTTTATTCCAATTTGAAACAATTGGTTAGAATTGTAGCATTATATCGAAAAAAAATATTTGAGCTCTTCAGTTCATTTAACAAATGAAAGACTTATTTTAAGACTAATTTATCTAAATTTTATAAGCCAATGCATTTAATAATAAATGAAATACACATAAACTTGCATAAGTCATATGAGTAGTAAAGATGCCAATGGTTCTACTTTTCCCGAACCAAACCAATCCAAACCATTAATTTAAAATTGGAACCAAAGGGACTCAAACCGAAAATTCTACACTTCAAACCAATCCGAACCAAACCAAACCATGGGTAAACCATTAAACAATTAATGTATTTTGTATATCAAATTTTACTAATAACATCATTTATAACATCTTAGATAAATTTTAAAAAATATAATTAAAGCTAATAAATTTTTAAAATATCGATTTTCATTAAAATATTCTCTTTAACGAAATATTAATAAAAAATTTCATGTTTTTTGTCAAAAAATTGCAATTTTGCAGTTTAAAAAGTGGTTAATGGTTTAATGGTTTATTAATGGTTTTTCATTCTAAAACCTATACCAAACCAAACCAAAAGAATTTTTAAAAATTGAAACCAATCAGAACCAAACCATGAACCAATGGTTAAAACCATGGTTTAACCATTAGAAACCAAACCATTGGCACCTTTTAGTACAAATTAGTAGTACAAAGTAGTACAAATTTTTCAGGTAGATTCTGCCCGTAGTCTGCTTATATTAGTCCGCTTTATAGAAAACTTCGATTATGAAAAAGTTATGGATAAATTGCCATAATCGGGGTCAGACAATCTCGCAGTCTATGGCATGTAACGCAATGGTGATTTATAAGGCAACTCGAAGGCCTTCCGATATGATGTTAAAGCGCGAGCTTTGTATTATTAGAGGTAAAATCCAAAATTATTGCTAAATCAAATTTTAAAATTATCCGAGTTATTCCGAAAATTGTCAGAAATTTCCAACTTTTACGAAAGTTCTAGTTAAAAGCTGGTTGGTCTTCATAAATTTTTTTGAGAAGTTTCAACACAACTCAAAATTTTTAAAATTTGTCTTATATCAAAATATAGTCCGTTAAAATAAATGAGTATTCAAGATTTTAGATTAGAAGTGTCGAAAAATTCCCGAATACGTCAGAAAAAAGTCTATTTTTTGTCGAATTTCCGACCGAAATTTGCCTGTTATTATTCCGAAAAAGTTCAGACTCTGCTCATAATTAGACTGACGAGTAAAATCCATAGAACTAAAAACACACTTGAAAACTATAGAAATTTTGTTGTAAACTCTTACAAATGTTAAATTTGAAGCTGACTGCTATTACAGTATTAATATTATTTTAAAGTAAGGGTTTTTCGTTTTATTTTCAGCTTTTAGGTTCTAATTTTTAATTTATTTTTGTTCATTTTAACGTTCATTATTTTAACTGTATTACTGTAAGTCGGAAAAAGCTTTGATCAATTAATTCTTCTTATTTTTGATTGTAATTTTTAAAATGAAAAATCATTAAAAAATACTAGTCATTTTTATCAGGAAAAGAAATTTTCCCGTATAAAGTTATAAACTAAACTTCTAATAAACCAATAAAAAGCATTGGTAAATTTACGTAAAGCGCAATATAACAAGTATTTTAAAACCCAGTTGTTGTTTCTGAATATTTAGGAGTACTCATTAAAAAGTATATTAATCTAGAATTTCAGTTTTCAACGAAAATGAATAGTTAACGAAGTAAGTCTAATAAATAGTTACTCTCACACTATAGTAAATCTCATAATTTTTAAAATTATAAAAATAGTGAAAAATTATAAAAATTTAGTTGAAATGAAAGACCTTTCTTTCGTTATGCAGATATTTTGTAGGATTATTTTGTTAATTTATTAGAATCAATGAATTGAAAAATCATTATATATTATACTTTCATTTTTTATAAGTTTCAAACTTTTCCTTTTTATTGCTGAATACAGTAAAATCTATTTTTAATACTGAATATGACGACACTCTAAGTCATTTATCGATATTATTTTCATTGCATATTTGCCATAAAAATGCAAGTAACTTTCTTAAAGTGGCGTGAAAAACACGATGAGATTAAAAAAAGATGTATATTATTATATTGTTACGCAACTGATGACAATAAATTAGTAAAGACTTTGAACAGCTATAAATGCTATTAAAATGCTAGCAACTATCACTATCAGTATTAATTATTTAGACGTTTAATATCAGTAATAAAATATTTATTTTAATTTATACCATCATTTCTAATTGGTTAATACAGGAGTACTTTATACTCGAGCCATAAACTCTCTTGTCATCTGTGTTGCCCTTTCTTTGCCAGTATTAAAGCACAGCCTTATGTTATACGATAAATATTAAAGTAAACTATTATCAAATGTTTTGTGCAAAATTAATGTAAACTTAAACTATTAAGAAAAGTAAGAAATTATTTTTGCTGATCTTCAGATCGCATCGTTGAATTTGAGTTATTACGTTATTTTTTAATCTGCTTCGTTGTAATGAATATGTGAAACTTAAGTTTGAAAGAAAAAAATACTTCAGCATTTAAGTAAAGGTAACGAAAAAGTTTGTTACGGATGAAAGATTTTCGTCAGCGATAGGTTCGTTCGCAGTGGGAATGGCAATCAACCATTTGTGCCTCTCATAGGTATACCTTTCATAGAAGACCACAATAGATGAGTCTGGTATGAATGAACAGATGGAGACCAAACCACGCAAAAATATATTGTATTGCATTACACTGGCTTACAGTCCATTGCTGCAGCATTTGAGTTGAAGTTCAATAAAAACGCACACACAATGCTATGCTATGCTATGCCTGTTAAACCTTGTTTTATCAGCTTTTCATTGTTTGGTTAGCTTTTATATCTTTGATTACTTGTGCTACATATCGCTGTATATATCATTTTATTGCTGCTTTAATTTTTATCTTACGTTTTTATAATAATGATTCAAATGATACGTACAGTTCAACTATACGTTCAAGTGATTGACATTACTTATAGCTTTATTAACGGTAGAACTTCTAGCTATTAGTTATCTATTTGTTATCTTTAACTTATATCTCTAATAATAGTGAAAAATATGTTGATATTTTGATATTTAGCCAATAATAATGCTACTAATAAGTGGATCAATAATAAACTAATATCATTATTTTGCTTTAAATGTCAATCGGTGTGTGATTAAGTCATAACGGATTGCGAGTTTTTAAACGTTTGTGATTTAATATTTCAATATCAAATGATATGCATTTGATCATATGATTTCGCTATATTTGACTGTAAATACGTAAATATACTGTGTTATAATTATAAAATACAGTAGTAATTAAAGCGAAAGTTATATCCGTTATATCGAATGTGTTTGCACGTCAATCAACAAATTGAACAAATATGTGTATTAACTAACAAATACAGTATTAGTATTATTAGTATTATATACAGTTAATTCCTGTTTGATTGGTACACATCCTGCAAAATGTATCATCAAAAACGACAATCGCGCAAATCTGATACAACGACAAACTGTGATATACCGACACAGGATGCCAACGATGCCAACCCTTCGCCAGTTTGGATCAACCATTTAATTTTGAAGAAATGCGAGAAATTAGTGGAGAATGCAAGCAACGAAGATGACATTAGATCGCATCAAACTGGTAGTATAGGTAGACATACACGTATAGATAGCAATGAAATACTTAAGTCTGAGTGTGACTGCAATAGCAGTTTAGGCAACAACTCGTCAATAGAGTGTTGCCCACATAACTCAAATACTAATACAGGACAGGTTTCCAATAACAAGGCTGTTCACCTCATCTCGCAGAGTGCTAGCAGTGCTGCACAGAGTGTAAATGTCCCCATTCTAAGATCTGTTAGTTCCTCACTAGTAACTGATCGACAATGTTGTTGTTGTTGTTATTTTGTTAGTACTCATACTGATTCTGAATGTGATTTTGTTGGTGATTCGCCACTCACTCAATCAAACGAGCAATTCAATAGTTATAGTAATAGTTATAATAGTGTGACAAAGTGTAACACACCATCATCTACCACTACAACTACTACCACCACTACTACCAACACTACAACCACCACTGCTACTAAACTTAACTACGACGACATTAATACTATATCGAGTGGAATAGTCGCTACAAGAAGAAATGAGTTCATTAAGAAACAAGTAAGTGATTCCTCGTTTTTTATTTCAAATCATATATGTAGCAAATGTGATAAAACTTGTGTCGCGAATCACCACAATCGACAAAGTGTTGTCTCCAAAAAAATGATTGATGAGAAAATTAAAGAAGAAAATAGTGAATATAATAGGAATGGTCATCACGAACTTATATTAGATTTGAAACAAACCAATTCACACGTGAAAAATTCATTTATTGAAAATGGTAGTCAAAATGGTTACTACGAAGACGTGGATTACGCTTACGGTCCCGGGATTGTAGACAAGCTTAAGTTAAAATTTCTAAATATATCGATACAACAGACTAAGAATATTAACAATAAAATGAAAAGATGTTCGAGCCTTGAAAATATCTCAGTCGATAACGAGAACCATACTAACGCTCAACAGTATTACGTTAATCAATCACATACACACACAGCACTAACAGCACTAACGCCACAACCACTTTATACACCACAACCACTCGGAACGCAGTCACAACTACAACAACAAGGACAAGGACAGCACACACAGAGTCACACTGCAATTTCAAATTTACAGACCAATGAGTTGCAATTAAATTCAGTTGTAAATGTGAGGTCAATTGCTAGTGAAGGAAACAGAGCAAACGGAAGTCATGTATTGCACAAGCATTATATACAACACCATAATAGTCGAAACATTTATAATAACAATAAGTTAACAAATGCTGTACCATTAATAAAGAGAGCAAAAAGTATGGAAACGTTATTATTTCAAGAATCACAGTCAGACAAAGTTCGACAACCCTTCAATTGTGCGCTTTCTAATCAATTGAATCGTCAGTTATCAACGCCTGATAACGTAACTCCTATCACAAGTGATTCATCCAATCTTAATCAATGTAATGATGAAAACAAATTTATTGAAAACAGCAACAATAACGTCAATGATAACAATCAGTGTGACATGAGAGTAACAGTAACTGATGACAAAGTGATCAAATCAGATGCAACCATGAAAAGCGCAAGTAATGCCAATAATGCTATTAATAATGCTAGTAATAATGCTAGTAATGAACGTAGCGATGAATTACCAAAACCCGATACCGTTAAAACTTATAAACGTATTTTTGAGCCAATAAGTGCTAATGTTAACAAAAACTACAAAAAAATCGTTTCACAGACAAATGGTTCGAAGAGAAAGCCTCCAGTATTGCGAGCGTCTGCTAAAAGCACTAATCTTAAAATTTCGTCACTGAATAACTCATCATCAACGCCAACACCCACAACAATCACACCGATTGCACAATCGACTACAACCTCTCCGTTGCCAAGTGTTCGCACAACTGTTAGAGAGAATAATGAAATCAACGGTAATAAAAGTGGTAACAAAAACGTCAAAAATAGTATTAGTAATAGTAATAACAACAATACTAATAAAAGTGCCAATAATACGACATTAATGAAAAAACCTCCAATCGCTCCCAAAAGGCTTTCATTAATTAATGTTAAAACTACTTTATCCTCAGGTAATAATGCCAATAAGAATGTTAAAATGAAGAGTTCTAATGGTCACAGTAATAGTAAAGTAATACAGTCACCAAATAATAATAAAAATATCACTAATATTACAACTGAAGCGACCATAAATCAAGAAAATCAAGAAAATTGTACTGATTTAATATCATCACCTATTGCTGTACCAGAAGTAATGGAGCGAACATCGATATCAAACGCAAACTCAAATACAACTATGGCTAAGAAGGAAAGTCACAATTTATCAAATGTTCCAAAAGCCAATTTGAACGTTAATGGCGAAAATAATGATCATCTATCAAATGGTGTTAAAGTCAATAAACCAATTGCTAATATAAAGCCATTTACTCAAAGCAATAATATTAATAATGATAGCAACCAAAAGTCTGAAGTAATTAACGAACATAATGACCACGAATCGGGTCACGAAGACAGTAAAGAAATTGAAATTAATGACAATACGAACATTCAAAATAAAGAAATCAATTTGAATAATGATGACAATAATAACAATAATGAAAAAAAGAAAGGAAGTAATGAAACACCCATTCAGTCGATTATTTCTTCAGACTTGGTTGAGAAAAGCGACGATATTATTAGTTCAGTAAATGATGAAAATGTTTCGCCAAACTTATGTGATAAAAATATGGTCGACAAAAGTAAAATTCAAAGGATTGAAGATCACCAACAAAGTCAACAAAACGATATATTAAAACCTAGTTTATTATTAAATAAGGATCAAATTAACGCCTCAAATGTAAAACTTAACAGTTCTCTCTGGTCTCAACCAACTAAAAAATCAAATAACTCTTCGACAACATTTATCTTTGATTTTCGAGGTAAAGATGTTAAGCCTAACTTAGCCATACAGCCGATTCCATTTGGAGTGACACCTTCTGCGAGAACCAAATCAATAAATGGTGGCATTGTTAATGGATTCGCTAATGATAGCGACGAAGACGATAATTATACGGGTTCTACAGATATTCCTCTTCCTTGCGGTGTCATATTCTCGGGTGAAAATGTCAGAATAGGCAAAGGATCGCTGTTATTAACTCGCAACAAAAAGGTAAATTATAACTTACATTTCAGATTAATTGATTTGCTAATAAGATTAAGCGTTTAATACTCCAAGCAAATTAAAAATTTACTAATGACATGATTGCACGCTAAAACAAACGTGTAATTTTTAAACACTTATTATAGTTCCAACTTATTTACAGTATAATTTAATTTAATATATTAATTTTTTGAATATTATTAACAGTATTTCCATTTTATTCACAAAACTAATAATATTTACTGGAATCTACTGGTTAGCATTTTTTTATAAACAATACGCGATAATTTTAAAGGTCTGAATAAATAATTTAAAATGATTTAACAATATCGTATACATTTATTTTTATACATATTTTATCATTATTCCGAAAATTCGTTGCATCGTTTTTCTTACGTATTTTAAAAAATTCACGTTAATTCCAATTACTAAGAAAGTATTTATTTAAAGTATAACGTTATGACCAAATTTGTAAGTATATCTGTAGGCGAATTTTGTTTATTTCATTGAGTTTATCTCTTTTGACCTTATAATATATATTTATATATAGCCATACCATATTGACGTGAATAAAATAAAAATAATGTTATGCACTATGGAATTATGAGATCTTATATTCTTAAGATTTTCGAATATTGCGTATTTCTTTTAGCGATCATAAATAATGCACTATATATTGAAAGTACAAAACTTTTTAATAAACTTTAATGAGTACTTTCAACCACAAAACTGGCGCATTTTGTTTATTGAATGGAAATAGTGTTACGGTAATCATTACACTCAATATTTGTATAACAGAATACAATAATACGCTTAAAATTTGTTCAGTTTAATTCGTCTACACTTAGTTTACTCCATGTTTGTGCTAATATTTAGGTCACGGTTAAGTTCAGTGGAACTATTTTGTAAAAAAGTTGCTTTGCTTTCTTGTTATTTGTACGTACATTTGTAATATTTCATAAAAACAATCTTTCATCAATAAACTTGTTAATATCGGCATTGAGATCTGCCAATTAGGTTAAGGCAAAGGATGTGAATCATGCACTTTTTTTTGTATCCACAATCCAAATCCTTAAACTATGTAGAGAAATGTTACATAATGTATTACATTTCCTTCACCAAAACCCCAATTTTTTCAAAATTCCATCTCAGTCTAATCAATTAATTTTGCACAGTTAATGGAGGCTTTTATTTATTATTTTGTCTGATAAGCATAGTTAGCCAAGTTATAAAACTCGAGGGGAGGGATAGTTGTGTGTATACTCAAAATTCTAGGGGTGGGTTAAAACATATTGGATTTTAACGACAATTTTTCACATGTACTAAAATTCGGAAGGTTCTCAAAAACACCAAATTTAAAAGACAATTTTTCAAATTCTAGATTTTTCTTAGAATAGTGAGTTTTTCCAATAGTGGGGGTCAGACCCTAGCAGTAACACTTGTGTAAATATGTTTATAAATCATTTGGATTGTGAGTTACAAACTCATCCTTTTTATCCAATTTTATTTTTTATATTATAGTATAATATGGAACTTATTTTGCAAAATCATACAAAATACTACTAGATTTTTATATACCTAATTTTTATTAACTTAGCATTAATTGAGACTTATGTTATAAACTCTTCTTTAGGCATCAATTATCATCAATCAATCTTGTTATTATATTATTCTAAAGAGATCGGATTTTCGAACAACAGTTGCTAAGCAACATATGCAATAGAAAGGCAGTTAAA
>JAQIVF010001996.1:0-12166 GCA_034698365.1 Steganacarus magnus | reverse complement strand
AAAAACTTCTTTGTTGTTCCACAGCTCGAAATTAATACAGTAAATTTTTATGAAACTAAAAAAACGTGACAGAAAGTATTCACTATTTAAATAGTGATTATCCAAAAAAATTATTTAACCTTTTACAAAGTGAAAAAAAGTTTTTTAAAAATGTCCCGATTTTTTGGATTTATGTTCACGAATTTGATGTTTTTGATCTCCCGAAACCCGTACGATTTTGGTAATTTATAGTCCCGAAAAATTGAATCCTTACTTATTACTATTATTCGGTAAATATTACTATATTTTTTTTATATATAAATTAACGCGAGTTTTTGTATGTGCAACACAACACATATTTTGTACGAAAACATATTACACCCCTTAATAAAATATTTAAAAGAGTATTCCTCGTGTTTTAGTTTCCTCTCCATTATTTAATTCACCTTATGGTGAATTGTTTCGATCGCGATATCGCGATCTAGTATTTCTGTATGCGCTTTCCTTCCATATTATTTAGTGCGGACTGACGTTAACGCGAATCGGGAGCAGAGGACGAGACGAGAGGTAAAGGACATTACACTGTATATATATTTTTATATTACGGTACTTACTCAACACATCACTAACCTTTAACCGAAAATTATGAAAAATTAACGATAAAAGAAATTTATAAACACATTAATAATAATTTATTAAATATCGATTACAAAATAATGAAAATTTACATCAATTAACTATTCTCGAAATAATGAGCTCATAAATTAGAGTAATTAATCTAATAATTAAGCGAAAACTGTATAATATATTTGACAAATTGATTCATCAGACAAAATGATATTATATTATAAATAAGAATCGAAAGTAAAAAAATTGATTACGTTGAATATGTAGATGAGAATCATATCAATAATAAGTTATTTTGCGCAAACTAACCGTAAGTAGCAATACTAATAATCACGAGATATAAGTTACAGATATACGGTATAAGTTAACTGAAACTCTTAACTGAAAGTCTTATATCAAAACTTGCGGTAAGTCTAAAACTCGACTACTATTGGCTTAATATCGATTTGCTCGTCGATATTCTCATCTTTGCTAATACTCTTACTATCTTCGAAACTCTCTTTTTGTAAACACAACGTTACTCGTTCCTCAAAATTTTTCACATATTCTTCGGTAATGGTTGACGTATTAGTCATTAGCTGCGATACGTCGTCAACCCGTTTAAAAAGTTGCTCTTCGCTCTGAGGATCGCCTTTTTGTATCTCATTCTTCCAATTCGCGAACACACTGGCGATTGGATTAAGAAATGACGAAAATGGGGGCAAAAGTATTAATTCGTGACCATAACTCTCAACTAATGAATTGATGGCAACGGTTGCATCGCTATATGTCGCGCCATTCATTATTATATAACCACTTTTGGTGTCATAATTAACGAACTCTTCGATAGTTTTCTTAATGAAATCGTCATTTTCCGGATTAAACGCGTTGTCATTAATTTGAAATATGATGCGATCGTTGCAAATCGCGCACGAAATCGTGTACGTCTTTCGAACAATTTTCGCGTCGCGCGCTGTAATCACTGGTTTGGCGGAACTCTCGCACATTCGACAATAAATATCGACATTTGTTTGGTCAATAAAAAATAGTTTGTCGATATCGGCGAGAATGTCGTTCATTTTGAACGCAAACTCGAATCGCTGTTCGACAATATCTGGTGAATTGTGCACCTCATCAGACAAACTAAATCGAATGCTATAATGAAAACTTTTTAGCGCGCTATCAATAGTGAGAAGCGATGGCGTGATCTTCCACTCAGTTGTGCACATCTTCACTAACTTTTGCAAACTCAGTGTGCAATTAATGTCAACCCATTGGCGAATGACATCGATTTGTTCCTCAGTTAGCTGTGACTTCTTACGTCCCACCCATTTTCGGTCCATTCGATTCTCGTTCTGATAGATCTTCACTATCACACGAGCGGTCGGATATTTCACGCCATACAGACGCGATATTTGGTTCAGCGAATATCCTTTATTGAACGCGTCTATGATTAACTGTCGCTTTTCGTTGGTCACAACTTCGTTCTTACGTCGCGGTATCATATCATGCAGATTCAGACTCGTAGATCGCGTCCGCTTTCTCTTCATATCTTGTTGAGGCTGATCACGCAGTTTAGCAACAGTTGGTTTCGTTATCGTTATAATACTGGGATGAAATTTTGTTGTAATTTCTTTCATGAGTAGAAATAAAAAGTTTGTTTAAATTTTTACAGCAAACATTTCACACACATAACAATAATAAGCAATATTTCTTAAATAAGCATAAATGCAAATGAGATTATTAATAAATTTTATCAAACAAAGTAATATGTTTGGGAATTAATATTTTAACACATTTTAAAGTGCGATAAATACGGTATTAAACACTAATTATGTGATAAATCGCTTGAATTATGTTGAAGTTCTTTAATGAATTTTATTATTTATCTTTTATCAGTTTCTCTCTATAAGGACTATCTCTTTCTCTTAGTAATAAGTTATTATCCTGAGATTCATTATTTTTAAATAACTTATACTTTACTGTATACGCATCAATTTTTTTCGCCCAACTTTACCTTTTTTAATGTTTAAATTAATCGGATTTGATTTAAGAGTTGGAAGAAGACCACCTAATAATGCGCTTCCTATTGAATTAAGTATAAATAATTAAAACACGACGAAATCAAAATTATAGAAATTTTCATCAATCATTTACCGAAAACAAAATTCGCGTTCGCCTTCTTTTTGCTATTATTCGTGCCATTATTAGCGCCAATACTCTTAACATTTGCGCAATTTTTATTAACAATACTAATGTCAAGCTTTTGACGCTTAGCCGCCACTATAACCTTATTATCCTTATTTTCATTATTATTATTATTATTATTACCACACGTTTTACTCGCGTCTCTAATCACTGGGCTCTTAATAAAAGTCACGCTCTGCTTGTGTGCGGCGCTATTATGACCACTATTCGTGGCACTACTTCTCGACTGCGCATTAATTCGTCGCAATTGAGTTTTCTGCGACAAATCTTTGCGAATATTCTCGTTAAAACTGTTGGCAATACTCTTGTACTCCTTCTCGAGATCACTGACTTTACTCTTGTGACAGGCGTTCTGTTCGCACTTACAGTAATTGCAGAACACTATCAAACAGCTGCGATACTTCTCCAGTAATAGCAGGTATTTCTGGGTGAATATCGATTGTCGCAGTAATCTCTCGTTTTCCGCTTTCAGTTCGTCCACAACTGATTTGTGAATCACTTCCATTTGTTTGTGTTGTAGTTTTGTTTTGTGTTGCAATTTTATTTTCACTGCGTTTGTTTAATTTGCGCGTTTAGTTGCTTTAAATGAATGAATGATTGGTGTGTTGTGTTGTGTTGTTTTGTTTTGTAAACACATTTTGAAGTGACATTTGCGTTGAATATGATTGCATGAACGCGTTATGTGTGTACACAATGTTAATAAATAACTATCGCTTTTTTTGCTTTTTAATTATTTATGCAAAAAATGCATTATATATTTGAAAGGATTAGTAATCGAGTGGCGACATCTAAAACTTATGTTGAGTATAATAGTGTGTAAGAGATAATTTGCGATATAAATTTTATGTGTTGTTCTTGAGATTTTTGTTTGCTATTTTCGAACGTATGAACCTGTTTTCGACATACAACTTAGGATTTCTTGAACGCTTTCGGTGTTTAATATACTCTCAGGAATTGCCTTTATACCCCGAAAAAACTTTATACATCATACTCCATAGGTCTAACTAAACCCAGACAGCCATACCTTAAGCCAGGTATTAATGGTGATAAGCCAGAGATGGATTAACAATAATTTTATACAAATTTTGTTTGAATTAAAAATAATTTATTGCTTTATTAGTTTATACAATTCTATATTAATTGGCTTATACAATCATAAAATATTTATTGGTTTATACAATTAGTATTTTTAAAAATAATTAAGGCATAATAAATTAAATCAATAGCCATAAGGCAACGTTTTATTCCCGATTATTCTTCGCTTATCAGAAGTAGCTCGAAATACCTTTTCAATTTCGAGTCCTTATCATATGAACCTTATCTATTTTAAATTGAATTTGAGGGATATCTAATTTGATTCTTTTATTATCCACGTAAGCTTTTGATATTTCAAACATTTTTTCTAATGAAACCAACGATAGAGCTTTCTCAGTTAATGATAGTCCTTTAATTTTAAGTTAATTTCAGTCGTACCATTCTTTTTCAATTTCATAGCCATAATTTTTAGGGCCAAGCGAAACAAATTTCTTACACTTTCTTTCAAGACCTACTTCATCGGTCAAGTCGCCTAGATAATCCCCAGTTTCATGTCTTTGTTGAAATTCACTTACTCACTATCACTCATTGTCACTCATTGTCAATATCATTATCATTGTCATTATTATTATTTATTATAATTAATTATGGATCAAAACATGAGTGAATGGCATCAATACAACAGATATGTTGATCATTGGTGCCGATTCAATTGGTACGACGCCAACATTCGCAGTATCAAGAGATACTGCGATGACGTCTTCGAAGATCGCAAATACTTTCACAGTTCAGTCTTCAAGGTAATAATAATAGTAATAATAACAATAATAATAATTTTTAATTTAGAGGGTCGACGATGGTGTACTGTTTGCTGAAGAAGCGGAGTACGCGATCACACTCTTGGTGAAGTTGAATGGCCAACTATTCCCTCGTGTGTTCATCCGAAGAATCAAATTCAAGAGGGGAGGGTCAAGCTTCGTGAGTTGGTGGCTCATGAAGCCATTCTCTGCTTCTTGGTTCTCAATGGCAAGTGTTTTAGTGGTTTACAGTGGTCTACAGTGATGTAATTTTTTATTTTTTTATTTTAAGGTATTAGCGAGCTCGAAGAGCACGGCCCTATCTTGACCAAGTATGCGCAAAAGCTGTCGAATCTCGAGCGCATTACTTTCAAATTCGGCGATACCGTCATTATACCTCAAAGAGGCCAAAAGAGAAAGAGCTAATTTATTAATATTATTATTATTATTATTATCATCATCATCATCATCATTACTACTATTATTATAACAATTTTATTACTGTTTTTAAATTTGAATTTCTATAAATTGTTCATATTTTGAATTTTCTATTTTTATAATAAATTTTTTCATTAAATTTGTTTTTTTTATTGCGAGGTTTGATGCGGCAGGGAATGGGATTAGACTAAAAAATTGTATGAAGTTTTTCTGGAGGTATAAAGGCAATGCTCCTCCTCTCAGGTTTAATAATATATTAACTAATAACTAAGAGTTTGACGTATAGGCGCCTTATTCCTATTAAGTGATAATTATTGTTATAAAATATCTTAGAATAAAGTATAATAAAAAAAATTTTGGCTAAAAGATTAAGTTTGCTTATCCAGTAAATTTTATTAAGCAATTATAATTTTTAAGATAATATGCACTTTACATGCTGTATATGAGTGGAGTTTCATTATCGTACCTATTAATGGATTAAGAGAGAGCGTGAGAATTTTATTACAATTATAATTAAACAATTGGAGGAGTGCTTTGCCAAGGGTTGACAAACCAGAAATTTTGAAAATACTCGTTAAAATACGTTATGATTTATTGGCGCCCAAAATGAAAAAAGAATCACTTAAATGCGATTAGTTTTTACCGCTTCCCCCGAATTTCGATAATATGTGTCTGAGTCCCCCTTAAGATTGATGTGGGAGTGTAACTTAAGATTACAATAGAAAAATTCGCTATTGTTTCTTAAGTACTCTTATCATATCTTACTCTCTATGGATACATCGCTATAAAAACATAGATTAAATAGCAAATTCTTTACTTATATTTCGCATTACAGTTAGTGATGATGTGTCACAAAGAAAGTAAAATGTCGAACTATAAGTTCATTATTAATAAATCTATTATTTTACGAAATTATTCAGCATTTCGTTACAATTTAAGTATTAAAATGAAGAAATTCGAAGTAATCGACGAAAATCAAATGATTACTAACATTAATTGTGGTGCGTTTGTGTATAACGCGCTTACAAATAGTGGTCGTGTTTATAGTTGTGGTTATAATGATTATAATGGTTCCATTAGGTTATGGACAGTTGGGTAATGGAACTAATATAGTGAATGAACCAAAGCTAATTAAATAGTTTGAGTGAACAGTTTATCATTGATATTTGTTGTGGTTTTGGTCATTCACTTGTATTGACACGTAGTGGTGGTGTGCCGGGGTTCGAACTAACAGTAGGGACAATGCGGTAATAATAGTACTGATGTACGGTTAATACCGATCAAAATCAATATCGAAAGAGATAGCACTCACAGAAAGTGGTCAGGTATTTGGATGTGAGTGGACTAGAAGTGGTCAGTTAGGTATTGTGTCGAGTATCAGCCGATACAAACCCAACTCAATGTAGAAATTTTAATGGGGAATGAAGAGGAGTTTGGCAAACATTTATAACGTTTTAATTTGGAACTAAATTGGAGTTGAAATATGGAAAATAAAAATTTCAATTTAAGTGAAATAAGATATTTTTAATACTGATTAAACTGTATAAATAATGTTACAAACATTAAACACTCATTATTTTTATAATATTGTAATTAATCAAAGTTTTCATAAAATCATTATTTGTAAATAAATAACCTTAAAAAAATTCAATATTTTTATTAAATAAAAAAAATTTACTTTAATCTCTGTAAATAAGTGTTACTAAAAAGGCTTATTAAATCATTAAACCATCAGTAATGCAATTTAAAACAATCGACTCAGAAATTAAAAAAATTACTAAAAATTGTTCACATCGCTCCCAGACTGTAGAAGTCCGCAATAATTTGCCAGTAAGCCAATTGTAAACCTAAAAGCTTTTTATATTTAAGTTGTTTTGGTAAAAAATAGATTAGTTTTATTTTATTTCCAATTAACTGAGCTGATAAAAAAAAATCTATCACATTGTGATATTATCGCCAGATAAATAATGTACAGAATTTAATCATTAAATTTTATTGTAATTATAAAAAAGTAATTTAATTATACTAGTCTGTAAAACTAGCCCCGTTTTGCCTGCTCCCCAGATGATTTTTATCGAGCCGGGCCGGGCTTTATATTTTTAAATGTAAAATTTTTCTCCTATAAATTTTAATCCTTTTAAGTTTATTTAATCTTATTAGTGCTTGGTTTAACTAAAATTAGTTTTTTTGTTTAGCTTGTTAATACCATTATAATAACTTAATAGCAGTTTTTCCATTAAATTTTAATTTTTTTTTAATGCATGAATGTTTGGGGTCTTCTAAAATTCTACAAATTAAATTATGTCGCGCCGGGCCGGGCTTTAAACTATCGGCTACAGTCGGGCCTAAAAATTTTAATCTAAATTATACAAATTCAAACCGAGCACATTTAAAAATTTCTTTAAATTGTATTATTATTTGTAATAAAATTACTTTAAATAGTTATATATTTTAGTAACAATAATTTTGTAACAAACTAATACATATTTAATTAAAGTAATTCACAATCAATTTCAATTATTATATTATTCTAAGAGATCGGATTTTCGAACAACAGTTGCTAAGCAATATATTATGTAATATGTGTTAAAACAGTTAAAATAACGATTTCGCTACGTTTTGTTTTGTTAATTAATTAGATATTAGATACAACTAGATAACCCGGTAAAAATTTTACCGGAGCTCTAATATGTATTTAATTTAAGTGATTTAATTAAATATTATATGACTGCTAAAGAAAACTGTTGTTTATGTTTTTCCCCATAACACATACACATAACACACACCCATAATACATACATAATTCTCGTTTAAATTGAAGTATCAAACTGTATCAAACGTTTATACTAACGCAACGCTTTAATACTCTCTTTCTCTCTCCCTCTCTCTCCCTTAATATTTAGTGCGTCCCTCTCTTTCTCCCTCTCACTTCCTTAACATATCCCTCTCCCCCTAACATTTCTATTGTGTTACGTTAATTTCTGAGACATTAATAATAGAGATATTTATATGAAGCGATTTTTTTCATCATTTCATCAAACAAATACATTGTTTGATGTCTGGGGAACAGAGGCAGGGGACATATGGGCTGTTGTCTAATATTTAAACGTTTTCGAAGAAATCGGGGTAATACTCGTATAATGTAATTTATATCTACTCGTGCTCTCTTAATAAACATCAATACAACACAAAACATTTTCACAATTTCGTCACATATTGCGTCATTTTTGTTTCCAATGTTTCTAACAAATAGCTAACTTAGTTTACTATTTAAATACGGTGTCGACTATATCTCTATAGAATCAAATGTCAAATGCTTTCGCTAGAAATCGTTATTTTTTAAACATTTACAACAGAAAACTGTACTCTCATGCAACAAACAGCGGTGAAGCAGCAAAACGATTGCTATATAAAGCGTTTCCTCTCAAACAGAAACCCGTTTTACGTGTAAACATCAGTGCAAGCGTTTCTACTGTCATATCAAATTGTTTTAGTATTAATTCACGCAAATCTTATTCGACGATCGCTTCAAATATGCCGCCAATAAATAGCGATTATATTAATAATTTAATTAACAATAAGCGTGTGGTTATTTTCAGCAAAACTTATTGCCCGTATTGTGACGAAGTAATCTAATTATTATCAATATTTATTATTATTATTAATTGAATTTAATATTTGTAATTTAAATGACAGGTGAAGTCATTGTTTGAGTCTGAAAATGTGATACCAGTGGTGTATGAATTGGATGAGCTGTCGAATGGAAGCGAAATACAGACAGCGCTTTACGCCAAAGTGAACCGCGATTCAGTTCCGCAGGTATTCGTAAACGGAAGACACATCGGTGGTTGCGATGACACCATTCAGGCCAGAGATGACGGAACTCTCGCTAAACTTCTGAACGGCGATGCGTTTGATTACGATCTAATTGTTGTCGGCGGTGGTTCTGGTGGACTGTCAGCCAGTAAAGTATGTTTTTATCTCATTAACTTTGAAATCAAAGTAAACTGTAATTTTTGTAAGTTAGATAATTTTAAAATTGGAAAATTATAAGCCTTACTGATTTCATTGAGTTTACTCTTAAAATATCTCACTCACTCGAGATAAGATAATTTATCCTAATTAAGCAAATACCGAAGTTTATGAATTTGTAGTGTTGTAGTGAAATATGTCATGATTTACTTTATAAATAGGAAGCGACGAAATACGGCAAGAAAGTGGCACTTCTTGACTTTGTTACTCCTACACCTAATGGCACCACTTGGGGTAATGTGAGCCAAAAAATATGAGCTAAACTTTTAAATAATTAAAATCTTTAAATGCGATTAGGTTTGGGTGGAACGTGTGTGAACGTTGGATGTATACCGAAGAAGTTAATGCATTACGCGGCACTCCTTTACGGCCATTTACAGGATGCGTATTATTTCGGTTGGGAGACAACTGATGCCAAACCATTCGAGTTAAACAATAGTATGTTTTAGCTTTTGATTTAAGTATTTTTTACTAACTCGTAATCTAAATACTTGTTTGCTTAATGTAGCCATAAATCATAATTGGATTCGAATGAAAGACGAGATCAATGATCACATTCGTTCGCTTAATTTCGGTTATCGCGTTCAGTTGAGAGAGAAAGCGGTTAATTATATTAACGCTTATGGAAAGTTTATTGATCAGAACAGAATAAAAGTATGCGTAATGCTGTGCTAATTTTTCATATTAAATATTTATTTACATATTATTTCAATTAATAATATTGATTTTATTTTCTAAAAATAACATTAGATAACAGATAAAAAGGGAACAGAATCGATATTATCGGCGCAAAACTTTATAATAGCAACCGGCGAACGACCGCGATATCCGACGGACTGTGTCGGTGCTAAAGACTACTCAATAACTTCTGATGATCTATTTTCGTTGCCTTACTCTCCCGGAAAGACACTAGTGGTCGGCGCGTCTTATGTAGCGCTAGAATGCGCCGGTTTTTTGAGGGGTATTGGTCTTGACGTAACTGTTATGGTAATTATTACCGTAAATTTATTTACTAATCACCATAAATATTTACATTTATGCTTTAATAATTGTTAAGGTAAGATCAATATTGCTTCGTGGCTTTGATCAAGAGATGGCCGAAAAAGTTGGAAGCTTTATGGCCGAAGAGGGAGTGAAATTTATCCGTCCGTGTGTTCCCAATAAAATTGAATTAATCGAAAGTGGCGAACCTGGCAGAGTTAGAGTGACTGCTACCATGAATGATAATACAGGAACTCAAGTGGTGGATGAGTATAATACGGTTTTGTTTGCGATCGGTCGCGATCCATGCACTGATAACATCGGTCTTGAAAATGCTGGTATTTAGCAGTAAATGAATTTATTTTTTCCAATTTTTGTTAATTCTTTATTCTGCTTCAGGTGTTATCAGAGAAAAGAATGGCAAAATCAAAGTAGTTAACGAGCAAACAAATGTACCGAACATTTACGCTGTCGGAGACATATTAGACGGTAAACCGGAGTTGACTCCCGTCGCGATTGAGGCCGGCGTTCGTTTAGCGCGAAGACTTTACAATAATAGCGACGTTCAATGCGATTATTTAAATGTTCCGACCACTGTATTCACGCCTTTAGAGTATGGTTCTTGTGGTTACTCCGAAGAAGCTGCTATCGCAGAATTCGGTGAAGACAATCTCGAAATATATATCGCAAATTTTGTTCCATTCGAGTGGCGAAGATTAGCGCACAGACCGTTAAATGCTTGCTTTGCTAAACTCATTTGCATTAAAACTGAAAATGTATGCATTTAATTAGAGTCATTTTAATAATTTTTCATTGATGTTAAATTTGCTTTTAAATTAGGAACGCATTGTTGGTTTTCATTACTTGGGACCCAATGCTGGAGAGGTTACGCAATTAATTGGATTACCGCTTAAGATGAAAGCCACCAAACAAGACATTGACGCTTTGATTGGCATACATCCAACGTGTGCAGAGGTAGTGTTCCTTTCTTATCGTTGCTTTCAGTTTTACTAATCATTACACTACATAATTATTTATTTTCAGATTTTTACATCGTTAACAGTTACTAAAAGAAGCGGTGAAGATCCACAAGTGAAAGGTTGTTGTGGTTGATGGCACTACTTGTTTATCGAATCAAAAGTTTTGATTCTTTATTTACGCATAGTTTATAACGATATAATCTTTTTTACGTGACTATCAATAATTTTTAAGGATCGTTTATTTTTAAATTAAATTCTCTTTTTCGACATTGATGAAGGTTTAATTTAGAAATTCTAGCTTTGAAATGAATTAAATCCGAAGATAATTGAGAATTTAATTTTTTTAGTTTTTATTTTGTGAGTTATATAATCAAATTTAGTTATTAGTGACACTTAATTTGTTGTTTTAATAAAACAGTCAAAATTATAATTCGTATTTATTTTTCTATTAAAATACTGTAATATATAAAATAGTAAAATCTTAAATATATTAATTTTATTACAATTAATGTTCTGAATCGGTTGTTAAACTCTGCATTTCGGTATTTTTCTTGAGATTTAAACTCTGTTCGACATTATCATCGTAGAGGTCTTTTATTCTTCCCGCTAAAAACACAACTATTACATCAAAAACAGATCCTAAGATAAGGAAGAACACAGCCAATCCGTGAAGATAATAGCGAAACTTGTCGGTGTCATATATCCAACAGTTTCCCTGTTGACCGCAAGACGTTTCCCATACTTTGCACGCGGAATCTGTTACCGCACCAAATACTAGCGGGTATGGTATGAACGCTATCAGATAAAAAGTTTTATTTTAATAATGTCATAAATCATTGTTTTGTCTCTCATACACTCACCAAATAGGTTCATAAAAAATCCTGAAATACCAAATGCAAAGCTTTTATCTTTTTTATCGATTATTCTAAAAAATGATAAATTTTATTCAATTAATAATCAATTCTGGTTATATCTTCTTTGAATCGATTATTTTTAATAATACAACTTCGATGCGTTATAATTAAAGCCCGGAAAAAATATTTATTTATTTTAGTCAAAATATTTTATATTATATTGGCTAAAAACAGACAAAATATTGATTTATATTTT
>JAQIVF010001995.1:0-12168 GCA_034698365.1 Steganacarus magnus | reverse complement strand
AAAATTTTAGATCATATTTTTATGACCTTTTATGAGCTTTCTGTGGCAACAAATATAAAAAGTTGTGAGCTTCCAGGGTTCAGCGGAATATCCTTCTAAAAAAATACTTCTAATAAAATATAAGCAATTATAAAAGATGCTTTCTATTTGAAAGCAATTTATTTATAGCTTTTTTATCAAAAAAATAAATAAATAAAAAGTTTATTTATGATAAACATTCAATGAGTGTATGGTCAATTATTTTCTGACCGATTATAAAAATTTCTATAGCACTTGACACAAAGATTTCATTTTAACATTACAATAATAATTTCGCTCTCTTTACTGATAACGGTGCGAATAATAATATAAACACTATATTTTATTTTAAAGTAATAAAAACATTTCCTTTTTCTTTATAGTTTTTTACAGTTCAATATTCTAAATAATAAAACATGAGATAAAAGAACTCTTATATGATGTATTGTATTGTAAATGTTATTGCTCTCTCGAGTGAGTGAGTGAGAGAGAGAGAGAGGGAGAGAGAGTCAGCATTATGTTTGAATACATTTGAATTAAACGCGCAACAACTCAAGCTTTCCTTTAATTTAAACGACTGCTGTGTTCACGCGATGATTTCTGTGAAATTCTTTTATACGAAATATGCTCAAAATTGCTCCATAGGTAAAAACTATTCGACTATAAAAAAAAGTTATTTTCGATGCACGAAAAGCTATGTTCCTCTATGCTGCTAATTGTTATTTCTTAAGTTAAAGCTGGTAACTAAAATCATAAAATCTATATTAACATTAGAATTGTAAATTCTGTAGAATTATAACTATTTTGTCTTCTGAATTAATATATTTTATCAGCTCGATAATTGTTTTAGTTTACCAATATTAAGCAATAATTGAATAAAAAAATTTTAATTATCCGAAATGAAATTCAAACAATCAAAGTTTGAGACACCTTGCATATACCATTATTATAAATTTTTAATCGTTATTAATGATAAGATTAATTAAAAATAAATAATTAAAAGAAAATAATTATGATTTTATAATGAGGATGTGTGCCACTAATGCATCGAGTAGTTTTAGATTTAGATGAGCCCCTAAACTTATCGGACTTAAGAAAAAATTTTAAACATAGGGTGTCAACTCGCACTCGCAACCCCTCTGGTCACTGTTTTTAAGAATGTTTAACACTTATTATCTAAATAATTATAAAATTATTATACAGTATATTGACATAAAATAACAGGATTTATTAATTCCATATTATTAAATAATTTTAACAATAAATATGCAGAACAGTACAATAAATTAAAATTATAATTATTGATAAATAACTTTGATGCTGCATTAAAAAATTATTACCGTTGGAACAATAAGACAGATTAGATAAAGAAAATTGAAAAATGATTTTCCTGAACTACTTATTAAAATAAAAAATATTCTAAACTCTTTATGACGAAAACATGCAATTATGCCAAATGTTTAATCAAATGTTAATATATAATACTATTTACTTAAATTTTATAATGTATCGGAGACCCTAAACATGAAATAAATTAGAAATTTAGACTTAAAAAGGAATTATTTAACATCTTTTGTCTGCAATCTCTGCAAATAATGTGCTGTAATTTTTATTTAAATATAAAAATTTAGAATCAAGTAATTAGTAATAAATATCAAAGTTATTTTAGATTTTGTTTATTTAGGCTTGAAATAAATTTTCATTAAAAACAGCGCATTTTTTTGACCACATTTTTGAACAAACTAATATCAATGAGGTATAAACTTGAAATTATATACTGTATATAATTTCAAGTTTAATTAGCAGTTACAGTTTGCTTCATATTTATGCTTAATATAAATTACTGAAAGGGTATTTATTACAGGTAACTGTAATTTACAAGTAATGCAATAAATATGCATTTAATTGACTTTAATACATCAAAAAGGGTGTAATGGCTAATATTTCCGATAATTTTATAAAAACTGAGGCTCGTTTTACAACTTACACATTATTCTAGCAGAAAATATAATTATATTAACTTTTATTTCAATAGAATTGGGTATATTTTTTCATTTGATCAAAGCAAAGCAAAACTTTGTACGCTTTAAAGTTGTGACGGGAATACAGCATAAAAAACTACTCCGCATTAATATTCACAAACGGCTTGTCATATATACTTATAAATCTATGAATTGAAGCGAAATTGTGTTCAATCGTAAAGTATAACTGAAAATTTGAAATAAAAACGAATTAAGGGTAGAATAATAGCAAAATCTTTGCATAAGGTATTAAAAACTGATATTTAACTAATGACTTGAAAACCAGTTTTTTGAAAAGGAAAACTGATTGGCTCGAAGGCATTCTTTGCGCACTTACAGCATACAACAACTGGCAGTACAGTGTCCTCGATATAAAGAATGTGATACGTAATGATACACTCAAATAATGCCAAATACTTATAACTATTTTAAATTATATGCGTTAACTTCATCACCAAAAATCAAAAATTAAATTTTTTATTGTCGCAAAAAAACAATAAATTGTGTTATTATTTATTGTAATAATGTTATCTTTTACTGGCTATTAATAGTTCCTCAAAGTGTGTGTAGATTTGGCATAAATGACTAAAACTTTCTCACAAACACAACAGTTACATCACTAACAGCACTGCTATTTGCTTTATATGGCAATACATACGCTGTCATAACTGATCAATGGGTGCAATCAGTGTTAGTATTGAATTGGGTATATTCTAATGTAGTGTAAGCTTATGTGTAACTTTCTCGATCACTTTTTTCTATCGTGTTTGTTGCAACAATTAACGTTTGTTTGTTTATTTACAGCAATTAAATCACAATTATTGTCGATGTCTGAGGCATTATTGTGTGATCTAACAATAGTTACATTCATTTAAAAACTTGTCTCACAACACACACACACGCACACACACACACACGTACAGGCTTACAGACATAGCATATACTAATGTAACATTTAGTGGATAATAAGTATGTGTACGGGAAGTGAAGATTATTCACCGTTAATAATGAAGTGCTATATTATTACGTTTATTGTTTGTATCATTACCATTAACATTAACTGTATCAGTGCTAATGAGACGCTTACAACTTTCACCACAACGACAACGACAACGACTACCACCGAACTGTACTCGGAATCGTCGCGCGAAGCGAAATCAGTAATAGAAGCGGTGCCCGAAACCCACTACGAAACGGAATTTTTTTGTAGGGGACAGTGGAAGTCACCACAAGATTGTATTGACTCGAAGTGTGATTACAAAGCAACGTGGCAGTACATCGATGATAACGACGAAATTGTGTTCACTGTCAGCACTAAGAATCGCAATAAATGGACTGGCATTGGATTTTCCGACAATCAATTAATGCCTGAAACGGACGCAGTTTTAGGATTAGTTGAAGAGAGGTAACATTTCTATTATTTTAATTTATTTATTTATTTATTATTTGGAATTTCATTAAACCTTATGAAAGTTACATTTAATTTACGTAAGTTTAATAAATATTATAGGCGGTTATTTTTGTAAATACCAATAATTATCTAAATTTTAATGCGCTTAAGATAATGTAAATAATTATAAAAAGTTGTTATTAAAGTTGTTTAGTAAATGTTTTACTAATAAATGCATTTTAATAAAATAAAAATTTTGATATTTTATTTATAAGTAATATTTCCTGGAATGCGGTAACTTATATATTTTGTTAATTTAAAGCTTATGAACTCGCACTGCTAACACGCGTTAGCCTTAAAAGTTTTGGATCGCATTAAATTTTAATATACCTTACAGTAATTTGTAAAAATTATAGCTTCTGGGGTTTTTCAATTTTTGAACAAAATAATAATTACTATTATAAAAGTTTAATATAAATAATGCGCAAAAATTAACATGATTTTAATTATCTTTTTTTAGCGGAAGATTCTTTTTAATGGATAGTTGGCTTCGAGCATACGAAGCACCGCCACTCGATCAGACCCAAAATCTCTATAATATGACCGCTTGGCGAGAGAATGGCATAACAACGCTTCGATTTATTAGGAAAAGAATTACGGGCGACAGCAAAGACTTTCAATTCACAGATACTAACTGTCCATATCTAATATTTCCAGTAATGGGTGGCGTTTTTAACGCGGTTAACAAAAGAATTCGTAAACACGAGGTAACGCCTGTTATATCGGACAGAAAAGTGTGCATAAGAAGCTGTAAACAATCTCCAGCTGTGGTGACTGTTACTGCTTCAACGCCTGAAAGTGAATTTAAAGACAGTGATAATTCTATACCAACTAAAAAAGTTTTGCCTACAACTTTGCCACCAATTCCACCGATCATTAGACCTTCAATAGAAGAGTTATATAGTTTTGAATTAAAATTAGTTGATGCCTGGAAACCAACATTGAATCAAAAAAATTCGTCCGATTATATATTATTGCAGTCGGATTTACAAAAACAATTGGAAATAGAAATATCTAAAAATTTCGACACATTTAAAAGTGTGAATGTTTATCAGTTAAAAAGTGATCAAAATTCTAATAATGTTATCGCTAAATTCAATATTATTGTTGTTGACGACAAAACGATAAAAGAGTCGAATGATGATTCAGACACAGACAATGTTCTTTCGTCATTAGAAACTGCTTTGAATGCAGCGATTAGTGATCAAAAATTGGGAAATTTACGCGTCGATCCTAACTATTTGAAAGTTATTTCATATAAAGGTAATTTTCTTCATAATTTATTTTATGCTTAAAAAGCAGGATTTTTATTTGATTTTTAATTCTTTTGAGAACAATTTCTCTTAATACTTATGCGAAATAAAAGAGATCTTTAAAGTATGATAGCAATTAAGGATATATAAAAATTTTATGTAGCGATTTAATTAAATTAACGAATTTAAATTTACTGATTAAAGCAATAAAATAACATGATTAACAAATTTAATTTTTTAAAAATACGTTAACAAAATAGAAATTAAAAATTCTATCTATACTTTCAAAAAGAATTAATAACTACATAATTTACACACTAATTTATGAAATACATAAATTAAAACTAACGAAAGCATTCAAGAAGTTCTTTTATCAATGCTATCTTAATATACATTATCTCAATTAATTGGTGCTCTACAGGAACCGCATGTTTAGAAGTTTCTGACCGCATAAATTCTCAATGATATTTGCATTTTTATTTATTTAAAATTATGTTAATTGAACACGTTATTCGATTTTATTAGTATATAATGAGGTTAATTAGTTTATTTCTTAGTCAATTAAAACCTGGAGTTAATAATTAAGTTTAATTTTAATTTAATAGATGAAAGCGACGACGAAAAGGAAAACGAGGACCAAATAAAATGGATTATTATATTTGCTGGAATCGCTGCTCTTATCTGTCTCGTCTTGATTCAAGCTTTTTGTATGCTATGCAGAGACAGCAAAAATAAAGAAACTCCAACTTCTAAAGTAATAAATATAAACTAATTTATTATTAATAATATTGATATTAAATGCTAAAAAACAATCGATTAGGATAAACAGATTCCAAGTTCTCATTGGAAAGATTACGCGAATGCACGAAACGCATACACGTACGAAAATTATGGCACATCTGGCGACGAATTGGATGCACCAATGAAATTAAATGGACAACAATCTGATGCCAGGAGTGACAGGCAAGAGAGACACCAAAGCGGCAATAAAGCGCAGTTCAAGAATATAAACGATAAAATGCTAAATTCGGAAAAGTATATGAGCGCCACTTTAGAGCGAAACAGGGACTTATCGAACAGTCATTCAAACCGAATCACTGACTTCGGCAACGCGTACGCCACTCACGATCGCAAAGACCCGTATTATCGTAACTATTACCCATCGTTCTCCCAACAACTTCAGCCTGATTTTTATTTCATGCCTCATCAGCGAAGATACTCCGGAGAAGTAGTGAAAGTGTTTGTCGACTATAACAATCCGCAATACGCACCAAAATAATGCTATGGTCAAACTTAATGGCAATACTCATTACATTCAAAACAAAATGATTCGATTCACCATTTTATAATTTGTATATAAAAATTATTAGAAATTATTTTTCGTATTAAAAAAGTATAATGAGGTGTAAACTGTAATTAAGTGTTGCTCAATATTTGTTATAAACTAATTTACTATAAATGTTGCCATTATTATAGGATTATTATTATTATTATTATCTATTTGCCATTTATTTTAATTTTCTATTTAAATTATAAAACTTTTTTTATAATTTTAATTAATTCACGTTATTTTAGTTCCCAATTCATATTTAATGATAAAACAAAACTTCCATTTCATTCACTAAATTATTTTGTTTTATTTAATTATTTTTTTACAAAAAAAAGTTATTATATTTTTAATATCATGACATTATTTGATATAACCATTAGAAGAGTGTGATGTGTGATGCGATAATTTTATTTACCATTCTTTTTGTTTTCGATCAAAGAGTTTATTAGAGTTTCAATTATAATTTTTATATTGTAATAGTAATTTATTCATTAAAAATATTTTGTTTGTTGGTTAAACTATGTTGAAGTTTGATTTTATTGAAAATTAATTTTTTTATAAAGTTTTATTAAATTGATGCTATAATAGCAGAGTAAAGTGAATTTTGGGCTCTACTGAGTGCTTTAAACAAATCCTTGAATACAGGTATAAGTGAGTCTTGTCTAAAAATAATATAATTGTCTAAACCAAATACAAATTTAGAGCTGAAGAAAAATTTATATAAAGAACTATATTAATAACTACTAAAATATAGTCGTAAAAACAACTCACAATTCTAATAAATTGCATACTCTGGTCGTACAGTCTTTCAATCAACAAAATCTACGATAATGTCAGAGCTTATTGGGAAATAGGAAAATATTGGGCTGAAAACATTTACATTGCGGGATGTATTAGTCTGCGTGCTATATGTTAATAAATTAATAAATCAAACAAACTCTCATAAACTGTTCAAAAATTCTGTTAGTTGTCGTTAATATGTTAATCAACGATATAACTTATATCATTCAATATATTAACTTATAAAAGTGAATTGTTTAAAAAATTTGTTAAATAAAGTTTTCTAAACCTAAGTTTTTTAATATGTAGGCAATTAAACTTATCATTATTTTTTGTTGGTCCTAATTATTTGCCATTTTGACAAAATTTATATATTAAAATTAAATTCTAATAAAAGTGAATTAAAAATGAATTATAATCTTACGGATTTAAACTTTAACATTTCGATTGGTTGACGCTTTGCAACGCATACGTATGTACAGTACATTACAGGTATAATCGCGTTACCATAAGTAACGCCCTTTTATTGCGTTTGATATTTGTTAATGTCTTGATTGTTTAGTTTGGATAATAATTTGAGTGGAAGTTAATTGCATTCTGAATGAAATGACACATTTAAGTCCTGATCCAAATCAGCAATCAAACGATAGAGAAGATAACGATCAATACGGCGATGACCAGCAAGAAGACCACGAATTAGAGATTCAAATTGAGGGTTAGATTGAATGCTGTATTACTTTATTAATATAGTTTTATGATAAGAGTATACGTTTTATTAATACAGAATTATCGCAACTCGACTCAAAATTGGATGAAATTTCTGTATTCTTAGACCAATTGGAAGAAAAAAATGATTCACTAAAGCAAGAAATTTGTAATTTACTTGAAGATATTAAAGAAGGAAAATAATCGTTCACACAATAAAATACGTAGTATTGTATTATATATCTATATTGTATTATTTTTGTATTAATTTTGAAACACTTTATAAAATATGGAAAGAAGAGAGTTATTATTATCAAAACTAAAAAGTAATGAAACAATTTTAGAAATGCTTAAATCGAAACATTTGCAACGAGTCATCGTAGATATAATGGCAGAAACCAATGAAAACCATATAAACTCAAATCAAACATTTACAGTAAATAATTCTAGCTATGTTATCGATTACAGTCGATTGCAATGCGCGGTTTTATACGAATCGCCTCAGTTTAGAGAACTAATTAAAGAAATCATTGCATTAATTAATAGCTAATATAAATCCGACAAATTTATATTAAAATTGATATTCAAATAAATGAAATGATATTTTAAAACTATTTTTATTCATGTTTTTTTAGTTATCAACTTATAAATAAGAAAACATTAAATGGAAATTGATTACAATTTTCTAATAAATTGAATAATAAATTTCATGTAAATTGTCATGTCATGTCATGTCTGCCCATTAAAGTAGTCGACAAATTGTAAAAATTTTCCATTTGAAACGCAATACACATTTATAGCTTACCATTAAAATATCACTTTATCATATACTTTGTAATCTAGAATTCGTTCTCTTATCTTCTCATTTTAGTGTATATTCAAATTTCAATTCATTTATAATTCTAAACTCAAACGTTTTAAGTTAACAATTCATAGTTTAATGTAATTATTTAAAAACAAGGCTTAACACAGGATGCGAATCACAAAACAAAATTAGGATACAGTTGTCATTAAGCTTAAGCTTACATTTGGATTGACATAAAAGCTGGTTTAATGGTTAGCAATGAATCCTAGATTAGAGGACTACCCTTTGAAATGCGATTTTGATGCGATTTGATAGTATAGCTATTACCAAACTCGGAAATTACGGTCTGTTTGTTGTCTTGTAGTGGATATGATTTTGATTAAAGATTAGGTTATATTAGGTTACAAAAAATGAAGACAATTCTCACTCTCACTCTCTCTTGAATTTGATCTTTAATTCGATTCTATAGCGATAGTGGTCAGGCAGGAAGAAGATCAAAGTCATCGCTGACAGGAACAGGTGTGACATGTTTCTCATCGATGGTTGGATTAGTTTTAACATCACATAATCCAAGCTCTTTTAGTTTCCACTCCCACTCTAACTTCTGCATCGCTAACAGCGAATCAGATTCTTTTCGATGTCTCAATAACATTGATTCCTTTATCTTTTTCCACTTATCATCGACATCTTGAAGCCAAGAAAGAAATAGTCTTCCATTATATCTGGCTCTTCCACTCAAACCGGAAGGATTACTGCTAACATTATTAATACCAGTTATGGGCGTCTTATCAACTTTCACCGTATTATTGTTAAGAGCAGTAGCTGTCTCTGTAGTTTCATTGTCAGTCTCTAAATAATTATAAATTTCTTCGTCCTTTAATATAGTGCACGCAGAAAGTGGTACTTTTTGATTAGCCATCGCTCGAGCGGCTCTTCCATGAACTCTTAGAATCTCTTGTTCTGCCGATAACACTAATTTTTCGCGTTCAATCAAATGTTGAATTTTAAGTTTATATCTTTGTTTCTCTTGTTCACAAAACAACTCATACATTCCTGAACCAGGAGTGAGATTACTTGGTGGCGAATTTAGAGTAGGCTTAGAACTGTTGCCGTTTTTATTAGCTGTGGCTTTACCTTCAAGAATATAAGAGCAACGATTTATAAGGTAGTCATTAAATCCTTGCGGAGCTTTTGGCTGAACGATAAACATTTCTTTACGCTTTTTGTCAATACGTTTACGAATACTTAAAAACATTTGATAACAATTGGAAGACGGCATCGCAAATGGTGACACTTCCTTAGGTTGTATACCACTAACTGAGGAGGAAGAAGACGACGAATCATTATCATTATCTCCTTCTTTGTGACGTATTTTTCTCTTTCTCGGATGTTGCGAGTCGTTATTGAAAGAAGAGTTATGTGTCGCCGACTCTTCCGAATCGCTGTGATTGTGTTCTCCATTACCAGTAGTTCTAGAACTGTCCCTATCTTTGTCTTTGTCTTTCTCTCTGTCCCTATCTTTGTCTTTGTCTTTGTCTTTGTCTCTCTCCTTATTATGCGTTTGATGGTGAGTCTGGGTTTGATGGCTCTGGTTATTCTGATGCTGCGCTACTCTATGACTACTTCGAGTAATTCGTTGCGAACTGGCGACTGATGTATCACTTTCACACTGATATGTATCATCAGAAGAGGACACAACATATGGAAACTTTGTGGTCGAAGTGGTAGACGTAACCGATGCGCTCGACTGCACTGACTTTGCGCCACTCGATGATGGAGTGGTCACGCATACTGTCGTCGATGCGATGTTAGAACTGTTTGCTGGCAATACTATTCTAAGTGGAGGTACTTTTGGTGAAGAAGACTCCATTCTATAGATATATCAATATTAATCAAATTCAAATTAATAATACAATACTATTAACATTTATTAAATTTATGTATTATTAGAAAAAAACGATAAGAGATTTAACATAAATTAGTTATAGTTATAATTATAAGTCACATCTGGATATTATGAACATATATCTAATTTAAATAGGAATAAAAAGCATAATCAAATAATAAATAAAAAATTATATATAATTCATACGGTTTGCCTTAAATGATCGCTCATTACGTGTTCTCATAGATTAAAACCGCTTTTCTCAATATAAATAATTATTTAATAATTTTACGCACGAAAGACACACCCATTATATGCAATGGACAAAACCATTTAACTAATTAATTCCTATGTATTTATTGACAAATATCTTATTTACAAAAAAGCATTTTTTATCTACAAAAGCGGAGAACACTAAAAACCGGTGAACTCTTTTTTTAGCAGCGAAAAGCATCACTCTTTTATCGATAATTTTATGCATGCTTAGCATACATTCGTAATTATATAATAAAAAATAGGATTATCGTGTAATCTGTTGCGAGTTTGGGTGTTGTATGTCTGCACTCAAAATATAACGAATTTTAACCGTAATTAGACTGTTGTTTTTACTAACCGTAGAAAAGACTAAAATTTCGATTTAATGCATGATTGCATTTCTTTATAAGAAAAGCGATTCGTTTGACTATTGAATGTGAAGTGGAGTACAGTCTCGAGTTCTAGACATAACTAATCAAATTATTTAAGGTTAACGTTATACCCTTTTTTCGCAATAAATAACGTAAAGCTAAACACTAATTTCAATCTTTACATTAAGACGTCATTTGATAAACAAAAACGTGAAACCAATTTAGTAACGAACATATAGATATAAACGGTATATATATAGCAATATTTTAAATTTTAAATTATATTTCGAGTTCAACACAACTATCTTATAATCACAAGTAAGTTAATATATACGATATAAGTGGAAACGTAATAATCATTGATAAAATTTGTGTGGCAGTAATGTCTGGCGGAGGCATACCAGTCGATGAATCGCAATTCACTGGACTCTCGAAATACTTTAATTCATACACAGACAGAGGAAGATTCAATGTTGCGGCGACAACACTCACTTTGTTCGGATTAGGAATATTTTATGCGGTGTATCGGTCCAAGAAAAACAAAGCACTAAAAGCTGCTAAAAAGTAGTGAACGATCGAACGGACACGCGTTTACTGTTTTGAATTAAATATGATTTATTAGTTTGTTTAGACTAGAAATGATTTGATTCATTGTTTGAATTAGAATTAATTTAAATAAAAATAAAAGTATTTGGTGTAAATTTGACTCACGTTTTGTTTGAATCGTTAGCAGATAAGCGCAAAGCGATCGCCAATTGCTGTCTTTCGGAAAGCGGTGACACTTTTCTGTCAAGTAATCTATAATTATGTCTGCAATTATTACGTGATTGTAATAACAATTTTCTTTTAATTATGCCGTTTTGTGCACTTAGTTTAACGCGGTTTTTACCATTTTTCGATAAATTTAATGCCTTAATCAAAAGTTTAATTTAATTATTAATAAAACAGGATTATTATAAGAATTAGATAAGCATATATTTTGTAGTGTTTACAATAATGAATTGCGAATTCACATAATTATTAATTTTTCAGTGCATGTTTGGTCCGTAATAAACATTATATTTAACATTATTATAGTTATTAGCGATTTTTGTGCATGACTTCAAACTAATGATTGTAAGCAAATTTTCTTTAATGAGTATTTGAAGAATAATTATTATTAGTGTAGAATTTTGTGATATCCTTTTATTTGAGTTTGCAATTTGATTAGGAATTTCTGTTCACTCTTATTATTTTGATAATATGTATTTTATCGGAGTATTGTTTGGTGAGACCTCGATTAGAATATGGGTCAA